>VIYE01000123.1:0-11394 GCA_008037345.1 Messastrum gracile | reverse complement strand
GCGGCGGGAGTGAGAGCGGCGGTGGTGACAGCGCGGGCGGCGTCTGCGTCGGCTTCCCCGCCCCTGGGGTGCAGGTCGCGATCGCGGCGGCCGGTGACGCCGGCCCCCTGCGGCTGCGGGGTGACGGCGGCGGCGCCGGGGAGGTCGTCACCCGGGGGCCGCACGTGACCGTGGGTTACTTCCGGGACCCCCAGCAGACGCGCCAGGTGGGCTGGGCCGCCTCATGGCCCCTCCGTTGCGAGCGGAACAGAGGCAGCGGCGCGCTCAGCGGTGGTGCAGCAGCAAAACACTGCTGCACTGGGGCACGTTTGGGCAGCCTGTGTTCGTGGGGCCATTGGGGCATAGTGCAGGTTGATGCATGCGGATGCGGATGCGGCGCTGCTGACCATTGGCCCTGCAGGTCGGTGCCGAGGCCCAGACCTGACCACCCACCCTCGCGCCCTCAACCCCCTTCCCCGCGTCGACGCCAGGCCTTCCTGCCGGGCGGCTGGTTCCGCACCGGCGACCTCGGCCGGCTGGACGCCCGCGGCCGCCTGTGGCTGCTGGGGCGCGCCAAGGACACCGTGCGCAGCGGTGGCGAGAACGTGGCCGCGGCGGAGGTCGAAGCGGCGCTGGAGGCGCACCCGGGCGTCGCCGCGGCGGCCGTGGTGGGGCTGCCCCACGACCGGCTCGGCGAGACGGTGGGTGGGCCGCAGGGGGTGAGGGGCGGCGGGGGGGGGTTAACGGCACGGCTGCTGTTTTTTGTGCGGCACGGGCGCTTGCTGCGCTTGATGAAAGCAACTGTGTACAGGTCTGTGTCGCTGTTTGGGGGCGCCTGGTCCGAGCATTCGTGCCAGCCTGGACACCCCCTTTGCCCTTTCGCACCCTGCCTGCCGGCGCCTCCCTTCCGCCAGGTTGCTGCCGCCGTCGTGCTGCGGCCGGGCTGGCAGTGGTTGGGGGACGGGTCGGGGGCCGGCGGCGCGGCGCCTGGAGCGCGGCCGGCTGCCGAGGCAGGGGGTACAGCAGGCGGCGGCGCGCCCCGCGGCGTGACCGCCTTGCAGCTCCAGGAGCACTGCCGCGCGCTGGGGCTGACGCCCTTCAAGCTGCCGCGCGCGCTGGCGCCGCTGCCGGAGCTGCCCCGCAACTCTGGCGGCAAGGTGGTCAAGGCGGCGGTGCGGGAGCTGCTGCAGGGCGCCCGGCCGCGGTCGGCCCTTTGACCGCCCTTTGACCGCCCTTTGACCGCGCTTTGACCGCACACCGACGCCATCAGCGGCTGCAGCTCTGCTGCCCCCCCTTTCGTCGACTTTTTTTACAAGGCCTGTGTTTCATTAATGTTTGGCTGTGCAGGCCCTCGTCATGTGCAGATGTCTAGCAGATTGCATTGCGGTACTGCAAAGACGTACCCCTTTTTGGTGAGAGTGTGTGTATGTATTGTGTGTGTGCATGGCTGCCTACTGAAACGTAGAGAGTATCCACTAGAGACACGAAGCTGTAAGGACGAGAGCGTTCAGCGCTGCCTAAAGCGCCCAAAAGCCGTGGAGGAAGCTGCCGCCCCTCAGCGCCGCGCGGCCACCATGGGCGCGGCGCCTCAGCCCCGCGCGGCCACCATCGGCGCGGCGCCCAGCATGGTGGCGATGTCCCAGCCGGAGGGGTTGCCGCCGCCGCCGCCGTCATCAATGGCGCCATGCATCAGCTGGGGGCGCGGATGGGTGGATGGGGGTCGAGGGGCCGGGGTGTCAGAGTCGCTGTGGCATGCCGTAACGAGGCCAACGGGCGCTGGGCAGCCACCTGTTCCTGCAGGCGGCCCTTTTGCCACTCGAAAAAGCCAGCTGCGGGCTCGCCACTATCCCCCTTGGCAGCGCTTTTTGCGGGCGCGCAGCTGCAGGGCGGCCCTTTTGCCAGACCGCCCCGGCCCCATTTGGCGGCACCGGCTGTGCCACCCTTTGCGCGCACCTGCAGCACTGTGATGTCGGGGCCGTAGTTGAGGTCAGGCAGCAGCTTGGGGGTCAGGAGGAAGCACTGCGGGGTGGGCGGGTGCGTGGGCGGTGACGACAGGGAAAAAGGCAGGTCAAGGGGGCAGGCCCACATTGCCCAGCCTCTCAGCGCCCCACTCATGGCAAGGAAACTGTGATCGCCAAGGCCAGCCCTGAACCATCTGGCCACGTTGGCTCCGCGTCTGCTCGGCACCCCTCCGCGCGCGGCGCCCGCAACAGCCCCTCGCCCCGGCTCCAAGAGCGGCTCCTCACCTGCGGCGTGCCCTCCCTGCAGCTGGCCGCCACCAGCTGGTCAAACACCTTGCGCTCGTTGACCGGGTCCATGCCCTGGTTGATCTCGTCCACCACCCGGAAGGGCGTCACGGTGACGCCCTGGAGCGCCAGCAGGTAGAGGATGGTGCTGACGCTGCGCTCGCCGCCGGACTGCCGGCTGCCCGTGAGCAGCTGCAGCGACTCGGCGTCCCGAAACTTGACGCGGATCTGGGGGGGTGGTTGAGGAGGTGGTTGCGGGGTAGGAGATGGGGCTATGTTGATGGCTCATCAACAGATGCGCGAGGGTTGGCCGAAGGACGCCTGCCTGCGCTGCCTGGATGGCGCCCCAACAACGTCTCATCCCCGCCAAGACACCCCCCCCTCTGCCTGTGGCGGGCGCCAACGCCCCCCCCCCAAGGGCCTCACCTGTATCGAAAACTTTGCAAAGTTTGTGCCGTCCCCGCCGCCCTCGTCCAGCGCCACCTCCCCCGCGCAGCCGATCTCGCGGAACGCCGCGGCAAAGGCCGTGTGGATGGCCCCCACCAGCCGCTGCAGCTCTGGCAGCCAGGAGCCCTGTTGACGGGTGGATGATTGGGTGGGTGCGTGGGTGGGTTGGTGGGTGGGTGAAAAAGGCGGCGTGGGAAGCCTGGCGGATGGCCCCCACCAGCTGCTGCAGCTCCGGCAGCCAGGAGCCCTGGTTTTGGGGGGCAGGAGAGTCGGGGAGGTGGGTGGGCGGATGAAAGGGGTAGGAGGGGCGGGGGCGCCCCAGGCCAGGGGGATGTGGCGCAATCAGGGTTTGCATGAGTGGCGCTTGCCCCTACGGTATGAGCGCCGCTCATTGAGCGGCCCCAAAGCTTGCCCCCGCCTCCCCAGGCGGGCGCCCCCCCCCCAAACCTTGATACGCTCGATGTCGGCGTTGAGGGTCTCCAGCTCGCCCCCCTCCCGGTCCACGTCAGCAGTCAGCTCCGCGATGGCGGCCTGCCGCTCCTGGAACTCCTCGAGCGCGCGCGGGTTGTTGCAGACGATGCCCGCCACCTCGGCCTCCAGGCGGCCCCGCAGGTCGGCCAGCTCGGAGCTGGGGTTGGGGGGTTGGGTTGGGAACTGGGTTTGGGGTGGGATGAGGTGTGAATGGAGGAGGTGGAGAGGGGCTCGCAGGTGTGGGTGTGGGAATCCGGAAAGGGGCAGCGCGGGTTTTGTGGTGGCGCGGGAAGCCTTGATGGGGGGTGGGGCACATGCGAGCGGCGCAGCCCGAACCCCCACACGCTCCTTCCCATTGCAATGGGTCGGCCGCGGCGGCGCCTCCAATCAGCCTGTGCCCTGCGCGGCGGTTAGTCCTCCTGGCTCCGCGGCCCCCCCCCACACACGCCTGTCGTCCGGCAGCCGGTCCATCCGCTCTTGCAATCAGCCTGTGTCCCATCGCGGCAGTTGTTCCACTGGCTGCGCGCCCTCCCCCCCCCCAAAACAGACACGCACCTGTCGTCCGGCAGCCGGTCCATCCGCTCCTGCAGCTTCCCAGCCCGGTCCAAAGGCGCCTGCAGCTCCGCCTCCTTGCGCGCGCGCGCCGCCGCCGCCGCGCTCTGCTTCACCATCGCCTCCACCTTGGCGACCTGGGGGCGCCCAGGGTGGCAGGGGGACAGCGGGATGTATGCATTGGAGGGACCCACCCCGGGCGCGGGCGGCGGTCGGGCGTGGGTGTGCGTTGGAAGAGGGGCGCCCGGCCCGGGCGCGGGCGGCAGTGGGGGTGCGCGTGTGCGTTTGGAGGGGGCCCGCCAACGGTCAGACCCGGGGCGGCCGGGCATGGCGGCCTGCGCACGCCCTCGCCGCCACTTGAGGAGAAGCGGGTCCCCCTCCGCTCACCCGGTCGCGCAGGCGCCTCTCCTCCTCCTTGCGCTCGCTGGTGGCGCTCTCCACGGCCCGGACCTGCGGGGGGCAGGCGCGGGTGGGGGGCCAGCAGTGACAGAGTCAGCGGGCCTTCCCCATAGCAGAGCTCCGTGTTTTTATTAAACAGTTGCCATCCTCTCTTTTGTGTGACACCCTTGAAACATGTATCCTAAACACATGCGCGCTCAGCCGCAGCGGGCGCCTGGATCGCCAAACCGGCGGGCGCACCCCAAGACACCGCCAGGCTGCGATAGGGCCCAAAGGCCCCCCAAGCGGCCCGCCCAGCCGGCGCGCCCCACCCCCACCCTTCGCCCCCACCCCCCGCGCGCCTGCATGCCTGCCTCCCGCTGCGCCAGCTCCAGCGCGCCGCGCCCCAACCCTGCAACCCCAACCCCACCCTGCGCGCCCCACCCTCGCCCTGCGCCCAAACCCCAACCCTGCGCCTCAACCCCCACCCTGCACCCCCACCCGCGCGCCTGCATGTCTGCCTCCCGTTGCGCCAGCTTCAGCGCGCCGCGCCCCAACCTGGCAACCCCACCACCCTGCGCGCCCCACCCTCGCCCTGCGCCCAAACCTGCACCCTGCGCCCCAAACTCCACCGCCATCCCCAAACCCAGCGCGCCTGCATGTCGGCCTCCCGCTGCGCCAGCTCCAGCGCGCCGCGCTCCACCACGCCCTCCCACTGCGACTGCACCACGCCGACCAGCTCCATCTGCGCCGCGTAGTGGCGCTCGATGCAGTCCGAACGCTGCGCCTCGAGCCGCGGCTGCGCGTCGCGGGGGTCGGGCTGGCCCCTCTTGGCGCGCAGCTGGCCCTGGATGACGGTCACGGCCCGGGTCAGGGTGGCGCGCCTGGGCCGAGTCGCAGGGTTTGAAGGGATTGAAGGAGGCGCGAGATGCATCGGTTTGTGCGCGGCGGGACGACAGGCGTGCGTCTTGGAGGGAGAGGGAGGGGCATAAAGAGCAGATAACAAACAGAGGCCCCGTTGGCGCACGCCAATCGCAAGCATGTGGCGGCTTCCCCAAGCACTCCCCGGGCCTCGCCTGCGCGCGGACTGCTGCTGCTCCTGCACCAGGGCCTGGTACCGCTGCTGCCCCTCCTGCGCCTGCCGCTGCAGCGGGCCGCGCCGCTGCTCCAGGGCCCGCAGCGCCTCGTCTGCCGCAGCGAGGTCGGCCTCCGCCCGCTGCAGGCTCTCCTGCTGCGTCTTCTTGGCCTGGAGAGTGGAGGTGTGTGGTTTCGCGTGCATGCGTGAGTGGTTGCATGCATGCATGTGTGTCTGCGCGCCGTGTTTGTTATGGTGCACTATAACAAACAAACAGCTGAGGGCGGAGGGCTGGGGGTGCATGAAAGACTTTTTCGTGCGTGTGCACTTGCAAGGCTACATGGGCACAATGGGTGACCCAGGGCAACCGGATCCCACAATCTCAAGCCCGATATTCTATATTGGATCAAGTGGGGGGGGGGCAGTCGTGTTGGGCAGGCCCACGTTGGGATGCCAGCCGAGGCGCAGATCCCTGCCCAGCCCCAACCCCCCCCCACCCCCACCTGCTCGTCCACCGCCAGCCCCGCGCCGCCCAGCGTGAAGGGCCCCTTAAGCTGCTCGGACTGCAGCCCGTTGTCGCGCGCGCCGCCGCCGCCGCCGGGCGCGTAGGAGGCCTTGATGACCCGGTACTCCAGGGTGGAGGTGTACACGGTGCGCACAGACGTCTCCCTAAGGGGGTGGTCATTGCACGCACATTTGTGGGTTTTGGGGTGTGTGAGGAATGCCGCCCCGACCGCCTGGCGACTGCGACAGGGTGGCTGATGGCATGCCGGCCGAAAGACATCGGCACCCCGGACACCCGAATGAACCGCGACCCTGCGCCTCTCTGCCCCCAGCCGCGCGAGGCCACCCACTGCAGCAGCGCCTCAACTGCGCGCCCCGACGCGCCGCGCCCGTTTGCCCCCCCCTCCCCCCCGACGCCGCAGGGCAACCCACTGCAGCAGCGCCTCGACGTTGCCCCTGTCAGCGATCAAGAAGCTGCTGGCCAGCGCCGCGGGCCCGCTGGTGAGGGCCTGCATGACCAGGGGGGGCGCCTCGATGAGCTCGTCCATGGAGTGGAGCACGCCGTACCTGGGGGCGAGTGACAGGGTGTGAGGTTGCAGGCGGGGCGTGGGGGCGAGGTGGCATGAGCGGGCAAGAGCATGCATCTTGATGCGATGGCCGTGGGAGTGCACGGTGGCATCGGCCGTGCCCTGAAAGCCCAACGCAAGCGACCACACCCAACCACACAGCAGTTAAGGCCCCCGCCCCGCCCCGAAACGGGCGCCCCCTGCTGCCGCCGTCTCCCTCACTTTGCGTAGTTTGAAGCGGGCCCCGCCATGCGCAGGTAAGGGGCGTCCGCCAGGCGCGCGGGCACGCGCACGGCACAATTGAGGCCGCGGCGCTGCAGCTCGGCGGTGATGCGCTCCTCGTCCTCGCGGCAGGTCGCGACAAAGTCAAAAAGCATCGACCGGCACGCCTGGGGGGGGGTAGGGGGCAGGGGAGAGGGCGGGCGGGGAAGGGGGGGAGCGCAGGTGGGGCAAGGGAGGGCGGTGAGGTGGGTGTGGGCGGCCCTGAGTGACGAAAGGTGGTGTAGGAGCAGAGCAAAGCCGTGGCTCATGTCGGTGTGCATGGTGTGCGTCTTCCCCCTGCCCTCACACCCCACCCCAACTAGCAACGGCCGCCGCCCGCCCCGGCCCCTGCGCCCCCAGGCCCTCACCGCCTCAACCGGCCGCGCGTGGCGGTGGGGGTCCTTGATCGTGATCTCCACCGCCAGCGGGCCGAACACGGGCCCCCTGAACGCGCCCGCGCGCTCCTGCTCCTTAAGCCATGCGGCCGCCTGCTCCAGCCCCGGGTTGCGCTCGCTCATGGCCTTGAGGCGCCGCCCCCGGCTGCTGTCCAGCTGGGCGATGGCCTCTGCGCCGAGGGAGGGGGGCGAAGGGGTTGGGGAGAGTGTTAAAGCAGAGGGTCGCTCATGGCCTTCAGGCGCCGCCCCCGGCTGCTGTCCAGCTGCGCGATGGCCTCTGCGCCGAGGGAGGGGGGCGAGGGGGTTGGGGAGAGTGTTAAAGGAGAGTGCTGCCCACGGGGGGGCGAAGTGGGGGAGGGGAGAGGAGCGCGACGCTCTGGAAATGAGCAGATCAACGGGCGCAGAGTGTTGAGGCGGTTGGCGCTGCTGCATAGCATAGCATAGCATAGCATAGCACAGATCAGCGGCCGCACACGTGGCCAGGCTTTGGGTGCTTGCCTGTGCCCCCAGACCCCTGGGGTTCGGGCCTGCCGCGGCCCGCACCCGCTCACGCTTGATGGCGATGATGCGGCCGCGCAGCCACGTCTGCTTCTGCTCCTGCTCCCGCGCCTCCCCGTCGAGCGTCGCCATCTGCGCAAGCGGGGATGTGCAAGCGGGGATGTGCAAGCGCGGGGGCGTGGGGCGAGGTGACGAGCGGAGGGTGAGAGCAGCCGAGAGGGAGAAGGGAGGGTCGTCCCTTCCTCCTCGATCATCAGCAAAGCCCCCGCGATGGAAGCGCTCCAAGTTCGACAGCAGGGCCAACCTGCCTCCTACCACACGCACACGCGCACGCACACGCACACGCACACGCACACGCACACGCACACGCACACTCCCCCGGCACCTGCTCGTTGAGGCGGCTCATCTCCCGGGAGGCCTCCGTGATGGCCCTGCCACCCACCCACACAACCAACCCACCCCCTGCCCCCCCCTGGCACCCCCCAATCCCCCCACCCCACCTGCTCGTTGAGGCGGCTCATCTCCTGGGACGCCTCCCCGATGGCCCTCCCACCCACCCACCCACCCACCCACCCACCCACCCACCCACCCACCCACCCACCCCCTACCCCCCCCACCCCCGCATCCACCCACCCCACCTGCTCCTGAAGGCGTGTCATCTCCTGCGACACCTCCCTGATGGCCCTCCCGTTGTCCACGGGCGGCGGCAGCGCGGCCAGGTCCCGCTGCTTGGCGCCGAGGTCCGCCTCCAGCCGCGCGATGGCCGCCTTCCACTCCTCGCTCTTCTTGCCCAGCTCGCCGATGCGGTCGTTGATGGAGGTGATGTCGTCGACCTGCGGGCGGCCGAGGGGTGGGGTGGGGGTGTGAACAGGGGTTGAAGGGCGGGGGGTGGGGTCCGGGAGGGGCTGAACGCCGATGGGGAGAAAAAAAGCGCCTCCAGAACGAGCCCACACGCTCACGGCAAGCAGCAAGCCGGGCAAAGGCACCCAATACTACGAGCGGAAAAGCAAGGTCGGGAAGGCGCCCCCCTGAGCCCCCCATTTCGCTAACCAGGCCCTGGAGCTTGTCGAGCAGCTGCCGGCGGCGCGCGGCCAGGTTGGGGGCGGCGCCCAGCCGCTGCAGCTGGCCCTTGAGCGCGGCCGCGCGCTGGCGGGCGGCCCTGGCGGGGCGTGTGCAAGGTGCGCGCGGCGCAGTGTGCGGTCAAGTGAGACGGGCGGCCAACAGGGGCGTGCTGCTTGATAAAGGCTCAACCAGCCATGCCTACAAGCAACACCCTCCTCCTCCCTTCCCATGTCCACCATAACCCATGTTTTCCCCTGCAAGCAAGAACCCCGCACGCCGCTTGCAGTCCCTGCAGTCCCAGCTCCCAAAACGCGCGGCCCCGCGCGCACTTGAGCGGCGCGGCGTCCTCCTTTGCCCCCTCGAGGTGGCGCTGCAGCAGGGTCTTGGACATCTCCAGGGCGTGCTTGTCCTGGTCCGCCCGCGCCTGCTTGGCCGCGCACACCAGCCAAAACTCCTGGGGGGTTAGGGGGTAGGGTTTGGGTGGCGGCGGGCAAAGCTGAGAGGCAATGCAGTGTGGTGGTGCTGAATCAGGGCTTAGGCGTGAGTGGGCTGTTGGCATGGCCAGTGGGGGCCCAACTAAGTGCTGCTCCTGCTCCTCGTGCGCCCAGCTCCCTTGCCTAGCGCTCTCAATCCCCTTCTTCTTGATCCCAAGCCCTCGATACAGACTCCTCTGCCCCCATGCTCCCAGGCCCTTGCCTTTTTCCGGATGTCCTCCAGCTGCCGCATGATGGCCTGGCGCTTGCGGAAGCGCTCCGCGTCGCGCTCCAGCGCCCTGCGCTCGCCCTCCAGCCGCTCCAGCTGCCGCTTAAGTGCCGCGAGGCTCTGGTGGCGGGGAGGGCGGCAGAGGCGAGCGGTTTTGGTTGGGAATTATCCTGGCGTGGGTGTGTTTTCACAGGTTGCAACACACGTGTGTCGACTGCGCTAATGCATGGCGGCCCCAGCGTGCAGAGTCAGTGATTCCCAGTTGCTTGTGGCGGCGAGCCCGGCCGCGCCCGCCCCAGCCCGCCCGGGCGGCTGCGCGGGCGCGCGCGCACCACCCCCTTGGTCTTGGCCTCCTCGCTCTTCGCGATCAGCTCCCTGTGCTGCTCGTACAGGTGGGAGTCGCCCATGGCCTTCTGGGTCGCCTGCAGCAGCTCGAACTGGTCCATCCGCGCGAACTCGACGACGCGGTCCTGGGGCAGGAACTGCGGGGCGCAGGGAAAGGAGGGCGGGGCGCGGGCGCGGGCGGCGGGCCGGGGCCCGGGGCTGGGGCTTCAGGTTGCGGGGGACGGAGGCGCGCGTTTCTTGCAGGTGACATGACCGGCTGCAGGCAGGTGGCGCCTGCAAGCGGTGCGCCGCCGGGGACGGCGAGAGGGCTCGCGCCCTCCCGTGCTCGCGCCCTTCCCCGTGCCCGCGCCCAGAGCGGCCTAGTGGCCCGGCTAGCAGCCCCCACCCACCCCTCCTTCCCTCCCCCCCCATGTCGCGCACCTGGCATAGGCTGTCCATGTGGCCCCCCTCCACCCCCTGTGCGCGCCTGGCAGGGGGCCCCCTTCCCTCCCCCCTATTGTGCGCGCCTGGCAGAGGTTGTCGAACGGGATGTTGAGCTCCCTGCCCCCCTGCACGCGCCTGGCAGAGGCTGCCCCCGCCCCCCTTCTCCACTGCGCGCGCCTCCCTTCCCTTTCCCCATCGCGCGCGCCTGGCAGAGGTTGTCGAACTGGATGTTGAACTCCCTCACCAGCTCGTGGACCTCGGCCTGGGTCGCCTCGCGGCCTGCAGGGGAGCGCGGGCCGAAAAGGGGGGGTGAGCCGATGCAAGCGGAGCGAGCTGATGCAAGGGGGAGGACCAGGGTGGCGGCACGCGTTGCGGAGCGTGCGACAAGGGTCCACGCAACTCGCCCGCATGGAGCGGGCTCGTCGACGGCCCACCCCGCGACCAGGCCCTGCGCGGCCATCAACAACAACCATGCCCTCCTTAGCCACGCTGCTCTTGGTGCAACGCCCTCAAGCAAGCACACAGCCGAGAACAGCAGGCCCCGCCCACCGTTGAGGCGCCACTTGCTGACGTAGCTGGGCGCGTCCTCGCCCCTTGGGATCTTGATGTCGCGCCGCACCACTATGTCGCCGGCGCCCGGCCCCCCGCTGAGCGTGATCTCGGTCCACGCCTCGCTGGCGTTGCGGTTTACGTAATCCTTCAGGTTCTCAGCTCGACCCAGGAGCTGGCGATGAGTCAAAGGGGGTGGGCGGGTGGGGACGAAAGCGTGGGGGTGAGGGTGCAAGGAGGCGTTTGCCGTTGGCGAGGTCGCAGGGGTTGAGGCGATGGCTGGCGTCCGTGGACGAGGGGTGGGGGGTGACGGCATCGCGCGCCAGGGGCTGTCCCGCTCTGGTGTGATTTGGTGCAAGCGGCTTCGGGCCCCGGGCAGCGGCCAGATCTCCCAACCATGCTGCGGCGACAGTGAGACCCAGAATGTGTCTGGGGTTTGCATGCCCGCCATGCCCGCCATGCCCGCACGCGCACGGCCTCCCCACCGCTGCCAGCCCGCGGCGCGCACCTTGGGGGAGCCCCCCAGGCCGATGCACAGCGCGCACACCAGCGACGACTTGCCGGTCCCTGGAGCGCGCCGACCAGTGGTCGCCACGGCAGCGCAGAGGGGGGCAGTGCTGTGAGCGTTTGCTGCCGCTGGCGTTTCAGCTACATGCGCGCCGCGGCGGCGAGGCCACGCCCAACAGCTGCTGGGCATTGCTGGCAGCAGGCGGGTCGCGCGGGAAACGTCTGCGCAGCCGCTGCTCCCTCAACAAGACAATGGGCGCTGCCCCTGCCTCTCTCTGCCAAGCGCGCGCACCGTTGGGGCCGAGCACCAGGTTGAGCCGCGGCCCCGGGCGGATGGGCACCGTGCCCGTGTATGTCATGAAGTCGTGCACGCGCACGAGCTTGATGGCGCCGCGCGGGTAGGCGGGCGGCGCCGGCGCGGGCGGCCGGGGCGG
>VIYE01000122.1:0-11424 GCA_008037345.1 Messastrum gracile | reverse complement strand
CGGCGTCGCAGCGGGAGGGCGCGCTCGACACCCAGATGCGGTGAGGGGGCTGGCGGGCCGGCGGCACTGCTTCTCTGGACAGCGCCAAAGAGGGGGATCTGGCTCTTTGCAAGGGCTCTGCCTGGATGTGCAAGGCTCAACTTGCCATGTGCATCACGGGCCCGCCGGACCCAATTACCAACCGGTCATTGCCAATTCAAACCCCCTTTCCCCCCCCAGGGAGCTCCAGGCGCTGCGGGACCAGGTGGCCGACCGCTGCCGCCTGGTGGACGACTACGGCGCCGGCGGGGGGCCCGCGGAGCTGGCGCGCGTGGCGGCGGAGACGGAGGCGCTCAACCGGCGCATCGAGGAGGCGCACCGGGTGCGGTTTTGAGGGGGCCGATGTTCGTGGCCCCGGTGCCTCCGCTTCTTCCCGGGCCTGGCAACCCCCCACCTTGTGTGCCTGCATAACCCCCACAAACACACGAAATACACACAAACTCACACCCTCTGCCATGCCCCCCCTCCTGCCCCTCCCCCCAGGCGGTGGACGAGCTGGAGCGCGCGCTCAAGGCCAAGCAGGAGGCCATGGCGGAGCTGACCACGACGCGCCATGACATCATCGCGGGCCTGGACCTGCGGTGAGCGCCCTCGCATTGGCAGGAGAGGGTGGAGGCTTCAAAGGCGGAGCCGCCGCGGCGCGGCCCGAGCATCAGACCGTCGCGGGGCTCGGCCGTCGAGCATGGCTTGGATGAAGATTGCGCGTTGGTGCCGCCGTCGCCTTCCCACGGCATGCGCCCGCCCAGGCCCTTGAAGCCGCTTTGGATTGGCGTGCAATTGCGCGCGCGCGCGCGCCTGACGCAGGCGCACGCAGGACAAGGAGAGGTCCCTCATGCAGCAGCTCAAGCAGATGCAGGAGCAGAAGGCGCAGGCGCGCGGGGGGGTCCCTGGGGCCGCGCCTTGCGTCCGTTCTTTGGGAGCTCCCCTGGGGCATGCCAAGCCGCCCGCCCACGCTGCGCAGACCAGGCCCGCGGCCGTGTGCTTGTCGATTCGAGTCGGTCAAACCTCGACCTTCCGACCCTTTCCACGCCCGTCTCCCCCCTCCACCCCCACAGATCGGCGACCACGTGCAGCTGACGGACGCCTACAAGCGCAAGCAGGCGGACCGCGCCGAGCTGCGCAGTCGCCAGGACCGCGCGCGCGGGCGCCACGAGGTGGAGCGGCAGGTGCGGCGCCCGAGGCATGCGCGCGCGTGCGCGCGCCCTCTTCGCCAGGGGCGGGGCGCAACCCCCCGCGCGCGCGCCATGGTGCTTGCGGACGTGGCATGCCTGCACCTGGCCGCTTCCAACAACTCAGCATAGGCTTGATTAACCCTGCTCCACCCTAGCTCTGCCCGCCGCATGCCAAGCTCCGAACTCAGGGCCCCCGCCCCCCTATCCCCACCCCACCCCCAGACCCTGCGCCAGGCCGAGGTCGACCTGGCCCAGCCCCAGTACGCCAACATCGACGCCAAGACACGCGCCATGCTGATCGAGGTGGGGGCGGGGCGCGAGAAAGCTTGCGGCGCGCCAGTGGGGTGGGGCAGGGCTTCGGGCGTGCTTCACACCACATCAACTGTCATCTTTCCTTTCCCGTTCTCACCCCTCTAAAGCCACGCACCCACGCTCACCCCACCTCATCACCCCTCCCCCCCACCCCACCTATCCCCCCCCCACCCCACCCCCACACACACACTGTGCAGTAGTCCACCACCAAGCTGGCCACGGAGGACCTGGACAAGTACCTCCCATTCACCCAACCACCCCCACCCATCCAACCCACCTCACCCACCCACCCTTCAACCCACCCATCCACCCCTCCATGCTGCAGGTGTCCACCCAAACCAGTACGCCGTCAACTTCCCAACCCACCACCCACCCCACCCGCCCATTCGCCAACCCCCTCCGCCCCGCAGGTGTCCACCACCAAGCTGGCCACGGAGGACCTGGACAAGTACCACCGCGCGCTGGAAAAGGCGCTGCTCACCTTCCACACCACAAAGATGGCCGACATCAACAAGGCGAGAAAGAGGGGAGGGGGGAAGGGGCAACCAGGCGCTTGCAACTGCGCATGCCTGCCTGTCTCCACCCTTGCGCAGCCCGCCTTGCGGCAGGGGCCTGGCCCCGGCGCCGCGCGCCGCTCACCCCGTCGCGCCGCACACCCCGCATACCTCACGCGCCCTGCCCATTCCCGCCCAACCAACCGCTCATCGGGAAGTATCATCCTACCCTACAACCCCCAACCCGCAGACCATCAAGGAGCTGTGGCAGAAGACGTACCGGGGGCAGGACATCGACTACATCCAGATCAAGGCCGACGCCGACGGGGCGCGCTCCTACAACTACCGGTGGGTTGGGGGTTGAGTGGGCTTGCGGGTTAGGGTGGGTGGGTCGGGTGGGTAGGTTGAGTGGGCAGCTGGGTGGGTGGGGTGGTCACGTGCGGCGGCTGCGTCGAGGCACGCGCTGCCCGCCACAACCCCAACCCCAGCCGATTTCGCCCGTCACCCCCCTCCCCCCCATACACATCCTCATCCCTTCTCCCCAGCGTGGTGATGTACAGCGGCGGTGTGGAGCTTGACATGCGCGGCCGCTGCTCGGCCGGCCAGAAGGTGCTCGCGTCCTTAGTCATCCGCCTCGCTCTCGCCGAGAATTTCTGCCTGAACTGCGGCATCCTCGCGCTCGACGAGCCCACCACCAACCTGGACGCCGCCAACGCCAGTGAGCGGGCCCTGTGCTTGCGCTGCTGGCTGCAGGACTGACTGGGCGTACGGAGCCTGGGAAGGGGGCTCTAGTCCGGGAGGACATTCTTGGAGGCCTCTCAGTGCGGTGCTGACCAGGGTGCTGCCAACGCCAGCCGGCCCTGCACGGGCGCTGGCGTTGGCTTACGGTTGCTTTGCTGCTACCCTGACCACCCTCCTCCCCGCTTCAACATCTGCTTGCCGCCACACCCGCCACCCCCCACCGCAACGCCAACCCCACCCTTTAAACCAACCCCAGCCGCGCTGGCCGAGGCGCTGCGCACGGTTATGACCAGCCGCCGCGACCAGGAGAACTTCCAGCTCATCGTCATCACTCACGACGAGAACTTCGCGGCGCAGATCGGCACCCGCCAGCACGCGGAGTACCTGTGGCGGGTGACAAAGGACGAGGCCCAGCACTCGCACGTCGCCCAGGAGGACATCAACGAGTGAGGAAGGAGGGGGCGGGGTGGAGCGGCGGCGGCGGCAGCGGCCGGCGGCTGTGGCAGGCAGGCCAGCGGGCGCAGGGGAGGCCTCGACGGCTGGCAGTGAGGAGGTGGCGCCGGTTTTTACCTTCTGTTTTTTGTCCCCTAACCTGGCCGCTTGAGGCGGCCAACCGCAGGCTGGCTGGCATTGTGCACATGTGAATACTCACAGTTTTTTGGGAACGGGCAGCTAGGCCCGGCCCACTCTCTTGTGCTTGCACAGGCTTGAAGCTGAGGCGTGCTCCCTTCCCTCTTGCGTTGGTCGCCATGCACTCAAATTCCCACACGCGCATGGCGCCGCATGCCCTCGTGGGCCGCAGCACGCTTGCGCGACAAATGGGCTTGAGGCACCCTGTAACGCTCCTGTGTGCGAAGACAGCCTGCGCACTGTCGGCGGCGGCACCCGCGGCGCCCACCGGTGCCGACAGGCAGGCTGAATCGCTTCGGCGGCGCCCGCGCCTGCGACTTTACAATGCGCATCCACGTACGTCCACATTGAGCCGTTTGGTTTCGCCCACCACCCGTGAAGGGCCGCCCCGTGCCACGGCCAAGTCATCAGTGCCGGATCTCCGCCAATTGCCAGTGCATCGATGATGCTGGTGCCTTTACACCGCTTGGCAGCCCGGCCAGCGCCTCGCGGCCCACGGCCGGCGTCCAGCGCCGCTCGGCCGCCCGCCGCCACAAGCGCGCCAGCGGCGCAGAGGCCTTCGACGGCGCCAGCGGCCTCTGCAGCAGCCCCGCCCGACACCTCTGCGGCCGACAGGCAGCTCCTGGAGGAGACCTTCCGGCTGCAGGCCGGCCCCGCTCAGCAGCAGCAGCAGCAGCAGCAGCAGCCCCCGGCCGCGTGGCTGCCCGCCGCCCGGCTCGCGGCGCAGCGGCTGGCCGCGCGCGTCGTTGAGGCCGAGCGCCGCCTGGAGGCGCAGCTGCCCACCATAGCGACGAGCGTGGTGTTCGTGGCGGCGCTCATCGCGTACGAGCGAGGGGTGCAGGTGCGGGGTGTGTGAAGGGGCGGGTGCCGGTGCAGGGGCAGGGGACATGCTGGTTTGTGCCGCTGCAGGGGGCGTGGAGGTGCGCCAGGCAGGTGCAGGTGCGGGGCGCGTGCAGGTGCAGGTGCAGAGGCCACACTAAGCGCGCCCGCCAGCAGCACGCCTGACCTACCCCTCCCTCGCTGTGCATTTGGCCGCCCAAACCCAGGACCTGTTGGACGAGGTTTTCGGGGACAGCCCAAAGGGGTCCCTCGCGTGCATATTTATGGGCCTGTTCCTGGTGAGGAGGGGGAAGGGTAGGGGCGGCGGCGCCCCTGGCAGCCCAGCGGCCCCATGTGCAGCGCGCGAGCCCGCACACAAGCGGCCCGCGCGCCTGTGCCCCAGCATGCCATGCGCGCAGCTAGGATGTGTGATCGGCACGTGTGCTGGCGCCTGCCGAACCCGCCCACCACCGTGGCCGGCGCCCCTACCCCCCCTCAGGTGTTTGGCGTCAAGCTGTCGGGCGCGCGCTGGACGGCGTTTTGGGACGTGTCGGCCGGCAGGGGCCGCGGCGGCTCCGCCAGCAGCGGCGCGCGGCGGCGGTGACGCGCTTGGCACAGTTTGTAGCGGGGCCCGGCCCTCCGGCCGGGGTCCCTCCCTGCCAGGAGAGCTCGGCTTTTCGCCCGCACTGTAGTATCACCTCACCTTGCACGGCACAGGCGCCCCGGCCAGAGCTGGCAGCGTCGCCGTGCGGGTGGACACAGCCCCTCGCTACCCAGCCGGGCGCGCGTTGAGCGCGCACAGCTGGCGCACCTGAAAGTGCGCTGGCCACGGCGCGCCCGAAGATTTGTTGGGCGACACATTGGCACACCCCGCGTGATAGGTGGTACTGTGCCGCTGCGCTGGGTCGTGCGCTCAGCACAAGCCGGCGGTCTGCCCCCCTGGGCTGCCACCGCTCGCGGCAAGCACGCGGCCACGACCAGGAACTGCTGAACGATTTTGCGCGAGGACTTACCCTGTACAAACATTCAATGGCGCCTCCTCAGCCATGATGCCCGCCCGCTGGCCCGGAACAATCATGTACCCACAGCGTTGGCCCTTTAGAGAGCACCCCAACTCGTTCAGAAGCAGGGTGTTTGCATTATCACCAGCACAGCAAATGCCACAGCCTCTCTTGTGTTTCAAACAGAGTAACAGACTTCAGCATGACATAACAGTGCAGTCGGGGTTCAGGGCCGTCAATATGGGCACCCGCTCAGGTTCAATGGCACGCCGTCCCCCAGCAGCCACCGCTCACAACAGCGCCCGCGACCGGGCCGCTCACACTCGCCCGCCGCCGCCGCTGCAGCCACCAGGGCCCCCCTTGTCGCCGCCGCCGGCCCCGCCGCTGCTGCCGTCCTCGCCGCCGCCGCCGCCGCCGCCGCTGCTGCCCCACTGCTGCTCCAGCTGCCGCCTCGCGTCGTAAACCTGGTACCGCCGGGCCTCCTGCCTCGACTCCTTCCACCGCCGCAGCGCGTCGTTGACGACCTGCGGGGGCAAAGCGCAGGTGCGGGGCAGGCGCGCGCTGAGAGGGGCGCGGCCGCCTTGCCAGGGGGCCCGTAGCGGAGCCCCTGGGGTCCCTCAGCGCAGTGTTCCCGGCCAACACCCTTGAGCCGCTGCCCCACTGGCTACTGGGCCTCCCTGCTGCCCCCACCCCCTGCCCGCAAACAGCCCCTCAACCCAGCCAGCTCAATGGGCATCATCCCGAGCACTCTTCCCAACCCCCTCCAGCAAACCCAAGCGCACCTTGTCAAGGCCGAGGATGCGCTCAAAGGCGAGAGCGAAGAGCAGCAGCAGCAGCGCCACGTTGACCGCCGCCGTCCCGCCGTCGACGGCAAAGCCGCGGTTGGCGAGACTGCAGCCGGCCGAAGCGCGTCAGGGGCAGGGGCAAACGGCGTCGCTGGCGGTGCAACCCTGAATGTACAAGCTGCTGCACCGCTGCAACCCTGCTGCTGCAGGGCGCATGCAAGTAGTGTGCCGCCCGGGATCAGGATCAGCCCCTGATGCAACCCTCCCGGAGGACGCGCGCAAGCAGTGGCGGGCCGCGTTTGCGCAGCGCCTGGCCCCTCACCAACCTTTCCGGCGTAGCGCGATATTGACTGTACGGGTCGAGCTCCTGCAAGGGCGCGTCTTTCCCCACCACCGTGCGCTGCAGCTCCCCCAGCTGCGAGTAGCCACTGCCGTCGACTTCGAGCGCCGCCACAACCCCGCGCTTGCGAGCGGCGTGCGCTCCCAGGAGACCAGGGCGCCGCGCCTGGTGTGCCCGCCCCAGCGGCTGCAGGCACCCGGATGGCGATGTAAGCGGCATCATCATGGCTTGAGAGGTGAAACCAGCCTTGAAGCGCGTGGAAGCGAGATTGGAGGCCCGGCGCGCGCTTTGTGGGTTCTCAGCAAATAATGAGGGTCTCAAACAGCTCACAATAGGAATGGGGGCACAATGGGGCGGGCGTCTGAGCGGGATCGGCGGGCGGTGTGCGCAACGGTGCCGCAGCGGGCACCGCGACGCCAGTTGCCACCCACCGGCCTTTTCGCCACAGACGGTGCTTTACAAGCCGCTTCGGCGCTGCTAAAGCTGCTATATGACAAGCTCCTGCACATCTGCATGCCTGCCGCCAAACCGGCGGGGCCGCGCTGCACGCAACACACGTGCGGGCGCCTTTGGACACCGACCCCATGGAATTGTGGCGCCCGGCAAAGTTGCCACTGACAGTGCGCGGACATGCGGGCGCGTTTCGGGTGAATCTGAAGGCGAGGCGGCGCACGCGTGGAGCGGGCGGGGCCCTCGAAGAGGGCGTGGCGCTCGCAGGCACGGTGCCGTGTGCACCCTGGGCCACCATGAAGGCCTCTGCAAGGCGCCGGGGGAGGAGGGCATTGCACCCCACACGCGCGCGCGGCCGCTCCAGGTGCGGCGGGCCCGGCGGGCCCCCCTGGCGCACGGGCAATGAACACCCGGCTGCGGCGCGCTTTGTTGCCGACGCAGGTGGTTTGAACGAGGGTGGGAGAGCATGCTGGAAAACGGCACTCGCATGGCTGGCATGCGGGCGGGAGGGGGGAAGGAGGGTCCCTAGTGCTGCTAGTTCCACATGTGCAGGCCTGCGCCGCGCCATGGCAGCCGCGCCACTGCACCAGCTGGCCACGGCCGCCGACGGGCGGGCGGGAAGGGGCGCTGCCGGCCACAACAGCGGCCTCGGCCCGCGGCGACGAGCGGAGGGCGTGCGCTGAAGGCCACGAGAATTGCCTGGTCCCCGCGTCACGTCTCCATCTCGCTGTGGTCCTGCCGCTGCTGCTGGGGGTGCGCCGCGGGCGGCGGCGCGCTGCCAAAGACAAACCCGGCCCCACCCGGCGACGTGGCCGGGGCGCCGCCGAGGGTGAAGGCGGGCGAGTTGCCGTTGGCGCCGCCGCCTGCCGCGCTCCAAAGCACCTGGTTGGCGCCAAAGATGCCTGCCAAGCGGGGCGGGACGGGATTGGAGAGCGCAGCGCAGGGGTCGCAATCGTGAGCATGCACGTGCCAGGGGGGGGGGCAGCAGGACCGGGCGGACAGCAGTGTGCTGGTCTTCTCCAAACAGGCAGCCGAAAGGCCCATGCGCCTGAACATGAAACGCACCTGGCGGTGACGTGCCAGGCGCTGCTGGCGGCTGCTGCTGCTGCTGCTGCTGCTGCTGCTGCTGCTGCTCCTGCTGCTCCTGCTGCTGCGGCTGCTGGCCGTGGTGCTGCTGGTGCTGCTGCGGCGACGGCATCAGGGAGCCTGCAAGCGGAGCGCAGGGAGGGAGGCACAGGGGAACCTTCAAATGTGCCGACACCCTGAGCCGGCCGAGCGGGGCCATGCGCCGAGCGCACAAGAGACGCAGTGCCAAACTGAGTTGGCATCGCATCACTGGACCACTGCGCCCCCGCTGCGTTAACTGCGGGTCCCCCAGGCAGGCCACACCCTTCCCACCGGGCTGCGCACCCGGCAGCGTGACGGCGCCAAAGCCGAAGGGCACGGAGCAGGAGTGGTGCAGCTCCATTTCGAGGTCCATGAGCCGCTTGGAGTCGCCTGGGCAGGAAGAGGGGGGGAAAGGCCAGAGTCGCGAGATGGCTTGGAGTGAACGCCGGGCCCGGGGGGCGCGCGGTGCAGCGCCATGACAGGCGGTGGCAGGCCGGGTGGCGCGCCCGCATTGGGCAGCATGCAGCCTTGGGGAGCTCCAGGGTGGTGGCAGCCTGTTGAAAACAAACAGAGCCCGCAGCCGCTGCAGCGCGCCGCTGGCCCGTGGGCCCTGGCGCTGTGCCCGCCCACGCCTGCTTCAGCCGGCGCGCACCCTGCGATATGTTGACCGCCGGCCGCTTGTCCTTGACCCACTTGTAGGCCTCCGCCAGGCGCCACTGCCGCAGCTTCATCAGGTAGCCTATCACGACCGCAGGCCCCCTGCGGAGCCGCGGGCCGGCAGAGGAGGCGCGCGCGGCATGGGGCTGTGAGACGCGGGTGGGGTGGTCAGGACTGGTGGGCCGTGCATGCATGCGCGCATGAGGGCTCGCGCACGCGGGTGCTGCATGCGCACGGCAACGCCCGCCCCTGTGACGCCCCAGACCACAATTTGCAGTGGAGGCTGTCGTTGCTTCCGCAGGGCCCTCTTATCCAACTCAGCACCACCCTCACCTTGAAACCCCCGTCATGCAGTACACCAGCACGCGCTTGTTCTCGGCGTTGACCTTGTCTGCGCTCAGGAGGGGGCAGCTGGGCGCATCGCTCAGGGCATGGCCGCTGCATGGGCCAAGCGGCATGCATGTGCACTTGCTGGGGTTGCGCATGCGCGGGCATGCGTGCAGCATGCCCACGGCGCGTGGTGGAGTAAGCAAAAATGCCGCCGGTTTGCATGCACATGCGGCGTTTCATCACCACAAGCAGCGACGCAACAAGCACATGGTCAAGGCCGGGTCGTGGGCGCACGCACCCAGGAATTGGAAGCACTCATCAAAATCCGGCGGCGCGGCCGAGACTGTGTGGTAATTGAATGTGTTCTTGAACAGCGGCTGGCAACTGGGCACGGTCTGCGCGATGTGGGAGGGGTGCAGGGCAGCAAGCAGGGGCAAAGGGAGAGGTTGGCAGGGGGTTGTGGGCGGCAAGGGGGCGTTTACGGCACCGCTTGCCCGCTGCTGCGGGCGCAAGCCCGTGCATAAGGCGCAAAGACTGATGAACTGCGGCAGCGGCAGGGCGCCGGGGCTTGCGAGACAGGTGGTAGCCGCGTCGCAGCCCATGCCCAGCTCGGCGCCTCCTTAAAAGGCCCCGGGCGTGACAACCCCGCGACCTCATCCGCCAGTGCCCCCGCCCCCCCAGCCCCGACGGCCCCCGCCCACGTTCAGGATGTCGGTGATCTGCATCGCCTTGAGCAGCTCCTGCCGCGAGGCCGTGTCGTAGCTGCCGAGGTAGAGGAAGCCCGGCACCACGGTGGTGGGCATGACCGTCTCCGGGCGGCCGCCGGTGGCGACCGTCAGGACGTGGCCGCAGACCTTGCAGGGCTCGCCGCCCTCATACTGCGGTGGGGACGTGCGCCGAGGGAGGGTGGCGGCGGTCTGGCAAAAGAGGGCGGGGCGTGCTGCTGCAGCGGCGGGTGCTGCAGCTGCAGGGGCAGCCCAGGAGGAGGCGGGGGCCCTGATGCGCAGAGGCGCCATGCGCGCAGCAGACAGCCCCGACGCTGGCTCGGCCCTGCATGGCACCCGCTTCTCCTCAGCATGCGCCCGCCGCTGCTCACGTCATGGTAGTGGCCGCAGATGCTGCAGGCCTCCTCGCGCTCGCGCTTGCACTTCATCGCGGTGCGGCGCGTCGACTCTGCTGCGGCGTGCGCGTCGACCCCGCCGCTCCCGCCGTGCTCTGCACGAGGCGCCGCACCCCCTGGCCCCGCGCTCCGGTGATGCAGGCCAACCTAAGGTTCGCTATAAGGGGCTCCCGGCTGCCGCTTGGCCGAGCGCTTGCCCGCTCTGGCGTGGCGCGCGCGCTCCCCCGCCCGATCCAAGCCCGTCTCCTGCTCCTGACAGTCGTGAAGGGCTCAGAACGCTGATAATGGAGAATCGACGGGCTCCGACAGCCCTGTGATCTGGGGTTGCAGATTGTGCTGTTGCGCGTATTTTGGGACTTGTGCGGCTGCAAGTGCTCGCATGTATGGTCATTGGCCAGGCGAGTGGTGCCAGTCGCGCACGTGGCCAGAAGCAGCAGGCGGTGCCGAGTGCCGCCGGCACCGGCCGACGCGCGCGCAGACCGAACCCCTTGCGCCCTTTGTGGGTAAGGGTGGCCAGCAGAGGCAGCGCACGTAAATGTTACAACCACGCAGGGGTGTTCCCGGTGCGTGTGGTACAGTAGGCGAGCGGCTCGATTTGCCGCACGCAGCGCATGTCCGCAATTCAGCTAGGCCCCGCCGTAGCGGCCGCCAAAGCGGCCGCCCCCCCACCCGGGGCCCCCGCGCCCGAAGCCGCCCCCGCCCAGGGGCTCGTGGATGACGAGGTCTGCCAGGGCCGACAGCTCGGCGCTGCGGCGGCGGCTGCGGTGGATGTCCTGCTGCAGGACCTGTTTCGGGGTGTTTGGGATGGGGGCAGAGGGGTTCGAGGGGGGTGAGGAGCCGGGCTTTGGGGTTTTGAGGGCGTGGGCGGGGTGCTGTGCGTCGTGGTTGCCCTGCAGCAACACCTTGTTTGAGAGAGAAAGTGGGGGCAAGGGGGGGTTTTAGGGGGGCTCGTGGATGACGAGGTCTGCCAGGGCCGACAGCTCGGCGCTGCGGCGGCGGCTGCGGTGGATGTCCTGCTGAAGCACCTTTTGGTGGGGAAGGGGCGGTGGGAAGGGGAGGGGGCGCGGAAAGGGGTTGGAGGATTCTGGGGCTTGCGGCGGAAATAGGGGGTCGCGCCGGGTCCGGCCAGGAGCCCGGCGCCCGCGCAGCTCACATTGAGGTCCGGCCCAGCCTGCGATACCGAAACCCCCCCAACCCCCCTAGTTAGACCGAAACCCCCAAAACCCCCTAAACCAAAACCCTAAATCCTAAACCCTAAACCCCCTCCCACCCAAGTACTCACCTTGAGCATCGCCTCCGTGCACAGCCGCCGGCTGCTGACCTTGGACAGCCTCGTACTCGCCCCAGACAGCGACACCGACGCCCCCGCCCCGGCCGCCGCGTCCAGCGGGCCGCTGCTCGACGTGCTGCCGCCGTTGCTGCCGCTG
>VIYE01000121.1:0-11444 GCA_008037345.1 Messastrum gracile | reverse complement strand
GGGAACCTGTCGCCCGATGCCGTGGTCACAGCGGGTGTTGGCGGCCGTGCGAGCGGTTGCGTGCGTGGCAGCGGCAGCGGTGCCGACGCAATTCGCAGCCCGCCGCTGCGCACGCGCCCAGCCCCTTGGCTTTGGGGCTTGCTTTGAAGGCGGCGGACGCCCCCAGGCCGCTTCTCGCATTCCCGACAGGCTCTTCCCCTGTTTGCTGGACGCGTGCATGGCTGCATGCGCCCCAGGCTGCCTCTGCCCAGGCCACAGCTTGCTCTCGGCACCTTGCATGAGCCCTCACACGCTGCGACTGCGCCGCCATGCGCCACACGTCGGCGACCGCGCGTTGGCACGGCACGGCCAGCCCCCCCCCAACAGCCATGCCCTGCCTCCCCACACACAACTGACAGTCTCGCCTGCACGCCCCGCTGCGGGGCGCGCCCCTTCGTGCCCCTGCCCCTTCCCCGCAGGTCCCGCTCCCGCTCCCGCTCGAGGTCACGCTCGCGGTCGCGCTCGCCGCGCCTCGGCCCGCGCCGGTGACGCGGTAGGACCGTACTGCGGCGGCACAGCAGTGCACGCGCAGGCAGTTTCCCGGCGCGTCGGGCCGCGGGCGAGGCGGCTGCATGCGCTCCGTGCGTTTTGCAGGGGCTGACTGCATGTGTAAGCCTGCGACTGGCAACCGGCGTCGGCCATGCACCTGGGCTGGGGGTGGTGGCGCTGGTTCAGAGCGGGCGCCTGGGGGTCACAGCGTGCACAGCACATCACAGTGCGCGTACGCCCGACAGTCTCCGCGCCCCTGCGGCCTCCCGCCTCGACCGCCGGCCCTGGGCCCCAGCCATGAGGCTGCTTGCACGCCCCCCTGCAGCCTGTAGCCGGGGCGACGGCAGACCGGAGCCTCTGTTGCGGGCGGGCAGCCGCGTCGCGAATTCGATTGCACTCGCACGCGGCGGCGGCTGCCGCCCTCGCCCTTGCAGGCGCGTGTGTGGGCTTGTGGCACCATGGAGCGTGCCCAAGCGACGATCGCGACGAGCTTCGTGGCTCGGGGAAGGTCCAGGAGGCCAGGGAAACACGGAGGCGGGAAGGCCACCCGCGAGTGCTCTTCGTTCCGCGCGCCGCCCGCTTGCCTCACACCACCACAAACGCGTCCGCAGAGCGCTCTGTGACTATCAGTCCTCCAAGCGACCCCACGCGACCAGATCCGAGACCACCCGCCACCCAGCCCTTCTCGCGTCTGCCCGTGCCCCCAGCCGGCCCAGGGGCGCGCCAAGGCTCCAGGACAGCGATCAGCATGGCCGCGGAGGCGGTGCGAGGGCTGGGGCCGCCGGGCGGGGGCGAGCGGCGCGCTCGCGGCCGCCCGCCCCCCCGCCGCCATCCGTCCAACCCCATTCGCGGCAACCGAAGATCCCCCAGGGCGGGGGCCCTTCGCGCATGCGACGCCGTGGCTGCGCCTGCCCTGCGCACACTCACTCCGCCCCTACCTGGCTCCAACTACGCACGCGCCCGCCGGTCCCCCACCCTCAACGCCGGGCCTCTCCTGGCCACAGACCTTGCTGGCGGCGGCCAAGCCCTCCGGCCCCAAGGGCCGCCAGCCCGAGCCCCTGCTGGACGAGAACCCCGACCGCTACTGCATGTTCCCCATCAAGCACCAGACGATCTGGGAGTTCTACAAGAAGGCGGAGGCCAGCTTCTGGACGGGTGAGGCGGGCCCCGGCCGGGGCAGCCTCGAGGGGCGGGGCCCATGCATCGAGCAGCCACAGCAGGGGGCATGCGACCCGTCACAGTCCGGAGGCTCTCCCGGCGCCCCTGACCCCCTGCCCCCCGCTCGCTCACCTCCTGCACCAACACCAGCACTCAAATGAGCCAACGCCCCTCTCCTTTCCCCCATCTCACCCTGCCCCACTGCTCCCCGCCACACCCACACCCTCCACCCACCCACCTCCCCCACCACCTGCACCCCCTTCCCCACCCACCCACCCCCCAATCCACACCCCCAGCCGAGGAGGTGGACCTGGGCGACGACCTGCGCCACTGGGAGAAGCTGACCGACGACGAGCGCCACTTCATCCTGCACGTCCTCGCCTTCTTCGCCGCCTCGGACGGCATCGTGCTGGAGAACCTCGGCGCGCGCTTCTTGAAGGAGGTGCAGGCACCCGAGGCGCGCGCGTTCTACGGGTTCCAGATCGCGATCGAGAACATCCACAGCGGTGAGCTTTGGGGGGGTAAGGGGGTGAAAAGAACATCCCCAGCGGTGGGGGTTGCGGTGGGGAGGAGCCTTGGCATTCGGGAGAGGGGTCGGCGCTTGCGACGAAGTCTCGCGGTGCTGCAAGGGGTGCCAACACGCCAATCCCCCTCATGTGCCCTTCTCCAGAGATGTCCAGCCTCCTCCTTTAGACGTACATCAAGGAACCGCCTCGCCTCGACCCCTCCCCGCACCCACAACCTCACCGGCTGTCCCCTCCCCTCCCACACCCCTCCCCTCCCGCACCCCTCCCCCCCAAACCCCCCAGAGATGTACAGCCTGCTCCTGGAGACGTACATCAAGGACCCGGTGGAGAAGGACCGCCTGTTCCACGCCATCACCACCGTCCCCGCCGTCAAGAAGAAGGCCGACTGGGCCATCAAGTGGATCACCAGGTTCGGCGCCCCGGGCAGCCCTGACAGGGGTCGCGTGGATTCGCGTGTGGCCGGTGCAGCTGTAAGTCAGGCGTGGCTGGTGCAGCTGTAAGACAAGGGCGGGCGTTGAGGTCGCGCCGCAGCGCTGGCTTTGCCGTCGGACGTGCGGAGTCTTTCAATCCTTCGCGTGCCGAGTCCTTCAATCCTTCAAACGTTTCCACTCATGCCATGCACCCTGTCCCCCCCTCCCCTGCCCCCTGTCCCTTCCCAGCTCCGACGACTTTTCGGAGCGCCTCGTGGCATACGTGAGCTCGCCCGCGCCGCCTGCCGCGCCTTGAACGCTCTGCACCTGCCTTGTTCGGCCCCCGGCTGCCTGCTGTTGAGGCTCGTGCACTCCCGCACGCCTCGCTCCTTGCATCCCTGCCCCCACCCCCAGCCGCCTGCAACCGCCGTTCAGACGCCCCCACCCACCCGCTCTCCCCCTTTCCTCCCCATCTCCTCCCCCCCAAAGGCCGCGGTGGAGGGCATCTTCTTCAGCGGCTCCTTCTGCGCCATATTCTGGCTCAAGAAGCGCGGCCTCATGCCGGGGCTGACCTTCAGCAACGAGCTCATCTCGCGGGACGAGGGCCTGCACACCGACTTCAGCTGCCTGCTTTACAGGTGGGGGGGTTGGGGGGTGTGGGGGCGAGGTGTGTGTCGGTGTTGCATGTGGGCCGGTGCTTGCATGTGGGTGTGTTGTGTGGTGACCAGTCCGCAAGAAGGCCCTGCTCGAACCCGAGTGCACGTGGTCTCCCCTTTCCGCGGCTTCTGCTCCACTGCCTTCCGTCCTCTCACCCTTGCCCTCCGTCCACTCCATCTCCTGCCATGGCCCTGTGTGCCGCGCAGCATGCTCAACAACCGCATCCCCAACAGCCGGGTGGTGGAGATCGTCACAGAGGCGGTGGACATCGAGGCCGAGTTCATTTGCGAGGTGGGGGATTTGGGAGCGAGGTGGTTCGGGGTATGTGGTGGGGAGGGGGTGTTGTGGGCGCGTGTGTGCATTTGTGCGTGTGTGCAAGGGGAAAGCGACCTGGGTATGAGAGTGTGGCTCAGGATTGGAGGGGGAGGGGGGTGGTGGCCCAACGACATCACTATTGGCAAGGGGCGGCTGCGATACACCCTCCCGCTTCTCCCCTTACATGTGTGCAGGCGCTCCCCTGCGACCTCATCGGCATGAACAGCCGCCTCATGAACCAGTACATCAAGGTGGGGGCGGGGGGGAGGGGTCATGGGGGTGGAGGGTCGGTGGGGGTGGCGGTGTAGAGGGGTGCTTGGCAGGGCCGCGGGTCAAGGAGAGAGGGGGCCCACCGCCCTGGCAGTGCAGCCCCTCTGCCCAAGTGTCCCGGCCCGGCAAACGAGCTTTGGGGCCCCGCTCCGGGCTCTCCTCGAATCCCTCCGTACCCCCCTCTCCCGGCCTGCCCTCCCCTGCCCCCAAACTTGCGTGCGTAGTACGTGGCCGACCGCCTCCTCTACGCCCTCGGCTGCGAGAAGGTACGCAGCGGCGTTGGGGTGCACAAGGGGTGGGGCTGGAGTTGCCAGGCTTGGTCTGGGCAGGCCTGCGCGGCTGCATCGCGCGGCCCCGGCTCCGCCGCCTGCATGGCGCGGCCGCGGCTCCGTCGCCCCATGTTGCCCGCTGATGCCCACAACCCTCATCCCTTACCCCGCCACCCCTCCTCACCCCCCCCCCCAGCACTACAACGTGACCAACCCCTTTGACTTTATGGAGCTCATCAGCCTCCCGGGGAAGACAAACTTCTTCGAGAAGCGGTGGGGGCCCGGGGGGTTTGAAGTTGGACGGAGTGGAGGGCGGAGAGGGGAAGGGGCCCGGGTGGATGGCGAGAGTCGGCAGGACCACGGCCAGCCCCAAAACGGTTCCCCTGGCGACACCACGCAGTGGCCCTGCTCCACCACCGCTGGCTCCGGCGCCCCTTTACCCATGAATCCTTCCCTCCCTCCCCGTGCCAATCTCGACCCCGCCATCTCAACCCCGCCACCCCCCCCCCCAACGCCCTGCCCCCCCCATGCCCCCCAGCGTGGGCGAGTACCAGAAGACGGGCCCGATGGCCGGCCTCGAGGGCAAGCTGCACAACTTCCAGCTGGACGCAGACTTCTGAGGCCAGGGGCCACGCAATTACGTAATCACGGCCGTGCTTGCGCCCGCCTTCTGAGGCCGGGCGGGGCGCCACACATGATACATGCATACAATTACGGCCGCACTTGTGTGGCGCGGCGCACGAAAAGGCCCGGGCGGGCGGCCGCCCCGGCCTTGCGCTGGGCACGAAGCCGGCGCCCTGTCTTGCCGCCCGCAAGGGGGCGCGACAGAGGCAAAGACTCCAAGCTTGAACAACCAGGGAGGCCCGCCCCCAACCATGAATCACCCTCCTGAGCCCCGCGGCGCGGCGCCAGAACCGCTCCTTTCCCTCCTCTTTCCTGCATCCTTGCGCCCTAGGGCCAGCCACTATTGGAGCCTTTGCGCCAGGCCCCCCCCCACACACCCTCCCCTGCACGGCAGCCAGGCTCGAACTGCGCCTCGTCGCCAGGTCAGGACGCGCGGCCCCACCCAGTCCAGTTGATTCGTTCAAAAGGCGGGTTGCCAGGTCATAACTACGCACGAAGGGGCTTTGCATTTGGTATCCACCAGCGTATCACCCCTCGCAGCGCGTGCGCAAGCACCCGCCCTTGGTGTTTGGAACATCGGATGGAGTTTGCGAATCCCAAGAGCTAGCCAGGCCCCAACAGGCTCGCCTGCACGCGCGCCTGCTCAAGCGCGCCACTTCTGCCTGCGTATTCCTATTTGGAAGGGTCTCGGGGATTGTGCGGGATCGCCTCGCTCGCGCTTTGACTTGCTCCTGGTGTTTCCAGGCCGGCGGTCAGGCCGCTGCTTTCATGGCGCGCGTGTACAGCTGTGCAGCGGTGGGCGCGCCAGCGGCGGGGCACGCAGGCAAGCAGCGCCGTGCAATGCGGCGCGGGCACGGCCACCTATCTCTGCCCCCCTCTGCGCAATGGCCGGCACGTCGCGCCCCCACCTGCGCCAACCAGCGCCTGAGCTCGGCAGCAGCGGCCCCGCATGCCGCTAAGGCCAAGTGCCTGCCGCAGTTCACCCAGCAATAAGACCCCGCTCCAGGAGTGAGTTGTCCTCCTGCATCGCCCCCCGCACGGCCGCCCCCTCTGGGGCCACCGCGCGCGGCGCGAAGCGACCCGTTGATCCGCACGCACTGTTTGTAAAGCGGCTGCTCAGGCCCCTGTGTTCCAATTGCCCAGCAGTCTCTCAGCGGACTGTCTGCACAGCCAGGTCGTTACCCTTGGGGCAATGGATTCGATCTTCACAATGGTTGGGCCAAAGCCCGGGGGAGGGCTGGACAGGGCCGCTCGCAATTAGCAGGGCGTCTGGGAGAGGAGAAAGGGTAAGGAGGTTCGCGCGCTGGCGGGTGATGGGCCGCAATCGACAGGGCTGCGCCAGCGAAAGGCCAAAGCACCCGAAGTTGACGGGGAGCTTTGGGTTGGGAAACAGGCCTGTGGCCAAATGCGTGGGTAAATAGCTTGCACGAGCGCCTGCGCAGTACAGGGATGGCTGCGAATGGTTTTGCTGGCCGGACGGGGTTTAGCTGGCAGTGGGGTTTGCAGGCCGCCGACTGGGAATCACCAACCGGCGGCCCTCGCTGCATGGGGCCTCCCATGAATGGGGAGAACAAAGGCGTTGCTAATCGAATTCAAGGGGCAAGTCCGCACACGTCGGGCCTTGCCGGGCTTGGACGACAGCGAAGGGGGGGGGGGAAATGGCCTGTTGTGAGCGGAAAGCCAAAGCATGGGTTTTGGTGGTTGAGAGGCAGCTGTCGGCCATGGAAGTGCCTGCCATGGAAGTGCCTCCCGGTGCAAGGCGTGCCGCGTCTATAGCGCCCATTGCCGCGCGAGCCGGGACGGGCCAGGGCCGGGAGACGCGCGTCCAATGGTACCGGTGTGGACGCCCCGCGCGCGGTTCCAGCGGGCAACCGCTGCTCCAGGGCCCCGCGAGATGCGGGCTGTCACCCCAGGTGCCGGCCATCCGCGGCTGCGCCTTGCGCAGCAAAGACCACAGCCACGGCCGTGGCGCGGTCACGCGGTCTCCACATGCCAGCGGTGCTCCTTCTTGAGGCGGTCGATGACCTCGTGGATGTCCACGCCGCGCTCCTGCAGTTGTTGCGACGAGTCAGAGGGCGGCGCCGAGCGTAGGCGAGGCGGGCATGTGGAAGGGCAAGTGAGCCGGAGGGGCAACGCAAACAGGTGGTGGCCACACCGGGCTGGGACCCGGTGCGCGCCTTGCACGCCTCCCTAGGGCTGAGTGGAGGCAGCCGGGCCAAGGCTATGCGCACGCGAGCTGGCTGCATACATTGAATTTGTCACTTAAAGCTTTGCTGCAGCACGTCGCACCCAAACGTACAGCCACATGCCCCGCTGTGCGCTGTGTGCGCATGCGCACCTTGCCGATGCGCTCCAGCACGTCCATGACGCTAGAGTACATGCGCTTGAGGCCGCAGAAGTAGAACTGCGCGATCAGGGGCCAGTTGCAGGGGTTGCGGGGTCGCCCTGTGCTTATACATGCCAGGAAGGAGGGGCCAGAGGCACAACAGCTCTCCTGCCCGTGCCTGTGGCCCTGCCCTGAGCCCCGAGGCACGCGGGCGGCGGCAGGGGCCTGACCGTGCCCGAAATGCGCACCTGGGTGGTCGGTGACATCATGCGGGCGAGGAACTCGTCAGCGGCCTCCTCAATCTTGTCCTGCGAGGCGGTTTGAGGTTTAAATCCAGAGGGGGCAGGGGTGGGGTTTCAGGACATGCCTCATGCAGTGAGCTGCTGCCCACCCATCCAGCTCGTGCCGCCAAATAATGGGTGATGGGCCGCCGGGCAAACCCTGACTGGCGCGGGCCCCCGCACCTGCACGTATTCGGGCTCGCCCCGCGCGTTGGTCCGCTGCAGGCTGAGGGCCATGGACAGGCGGAAGTTTTCGGGGTATGCCGCCTCCATGGCGCGCAGCTCGTCGCCTGGGGGGCGGGAGGTCGAGGGAGGGGGAAGGGGCACAGTGGGGAATGGGGCCGCAAATGGAGGGGCTCGTGCGTCGAGGGGCATTGGAAGGTAGGCGATGGGCTCGGGTGGCTGGGGCCCAGCACGGGTCCATTAGGATAGCTGAAAATGGAGGGGGATGCAAGGGGCACACCCAGGCGGCATGTCGCATGCTTGCAAGTGCGCCATTCCCCCCTCTACCTCTGGCTGCAGGCGGCACGCCCCAAAAACCCTTGCTCTGGGCCGTTCTTCTCCAGTGTTGCACTCCAAGCTCTGCGGCGTGCCCCTTCCCCGGCCTGAACCCGTCCCATCCCCCCACCCCACGCCCCCCCCATCCCCCCACACCGTACAGCACAGAGTCTTCGTTGGCAAACCCTGACAGCAGCCAGAAGCGACTCGCGTAGCCGCCCGCGCCGGCGGTGCCCGGGGGCAGGCCGTCGTAGAACAGGCGCCGCCAGAACGAGCGGAAGGGCGCGATGCCCGTGCCGGTGGAAACGCACACAATGTCGGTGGCCGAGTGGCCGTCCGGCAGGAGCATGGCCGTGCCGCTGGGGCCGGTCATCACCAGCTCGTCGCCCACCTTGAATTGTTGTTGGTGCGATTCAGTTTTGGGCGGGCGGTTGGGGGCAATGTTTCGAGGCCCGGCGGGGCCCAATATGGGGGGCAAGGGAGGGGCCTGTCGGCTGCTCCACGCCGCTCAGTCGTGCCCCACCCTCTCGCTCAAACCCACGCGCTCGCGCCGCTTCGACCTTGCCCCTGGCCTTCCCCGCCCCCCTTGCTGCATGGCCCCCATAGCCGCGCCCCTATTGCTGCGTGCCCTCGTTGCTGTGCCCCCCTTGCCGCGTGCCCCCACCTTGCGGTCGCACAGGTAGTTGCTGCAAAGGCCGCGGACCTGGCGGGGTCAAAGGGAGGCGAAGATGCGGGGCTGGGCATCCGTGCAACGCGCCTCTGATGAGGGAGGAGCAGAACCCCTTGAGGGCGTGCCAGCCCCGGCGCAACCGCAACGCCGCACATGCTGGGGTCTCTTGCAAAGCCTAGCCCATCTCCACCCCCTCACACTCACACACACGCACACGGTCGTGACCACGCATGCACGCCAAGCCATGCGCGCGCACCTCCTTGCCCTCCGCGTCCTTGTACACCACGCGCACGACGCACAGCGTGCAGGTCTTCCCGTCGCGGCGGTCGCCGTAGCGCGACGACGCGATGGAGTACAGCCGCACGCCGTGGGGCACCTCCTTGCCCTTGGAGTTGAGCTGCGCGGGCGGGTTATTTGCGGGTTGTTTTGGCGGGGGCGTTGTTGTGATGGGGGGTGGCGTACGAATGTGTCCGCACGCGGGCGGGCAGCTGAGGCGTGTGTGCCCGCGCGTGGGGGGTCAAGAGGTGGGTTGCGCGGCAGCAAGGCCGACTGGCGGGATCGCGGGCCCCATCGCGGGCCAGGGCCGCATACCCGTGCGCGCGCATGATGTGCTGATCTGCCCACCTTGGAGCCCGGCGGGATGACCCCGAACGCCTGGCCCTCGACAAACGGGACGCCGCCTGTCTCCACTACAATGTGGCTGACGTGCCGCTCCTGGCGGGGTCGCGCAGGGGGAGGGGGGCCCTTCGTGCCGAAACGGGTGCATCGAGGCTTGAGGTTCATCGTAAAGGGGTTGGGGGCCCAACCAAGCCGCGGCAGGGCGCCCAGGAACGGAGCACAGTTGCCGGCTCACTCCTCGTGCCACACACCGCACCTTATCGCGGCCGCCCATGTCGTAAATCTCGACCACCTGCGTTTTGGGGCAGAGACGCGCGGGGCAAACGTCATCTCATTGCCACGGCAGCACGCCGCAGGCGCCCGCGGCACGCCACGGTGAGCCCGCGCAACAAGCAAGCGCGCACGCAGCCGGCCCCCCACTCCAGGCCGCGGCCTGCCCGCCCAAGCGTCCTGCCGTTGCTCCCATCCCTTGCACGCCCGCCCATTGCCCCGCGCGATCCCTGCCACCGCGCCGCTTGCCTTGCCGATGAAGGGGGCCTTCTTGCCGCCATAGGCGTTGGTGATGTCCTTGACCTGGAGGCAGGACACAGAGGCGGGGCCGGGGGCGTCGAGGCTCTCGGGGCTGACTGTCACGCCGGCTGTCTTGCTGAACCCGCGGGGTTTGGTTGTGCCAGGGGGGCATGGCGGCCAGGGTGCAGGCCGGCCTTCCACACGTCACATTTCCACAGACGCACCTGCAGGCCCTCCCAGTCGACGGTGACGGGGGCACGCAGCTGCCGCGGCGCGGCGGTTTCGGCAGCGGGCGTGGCCGCCGCCCCTGCCTGTCGCGGGCGCGACGCGACGCTCCGGCCAGGGCCTCGCAGCCCCAACGGGCCGCTGTGGGGCCGCACAGCCGCACTGACCAGGCTTGCCACGGCACAACGGCCACCTGAGGCCGGGTGCAGCGTGCGGGGCTGCATCTCGAGGGCGAAGCGAAGCGTGCCGGACCACAACTGTCAGTCGTCAGGAGCGTTTCAGAATGTTTGTGAGCGTCCCCTGTTCAACATACGATGTCACATTGAGCCTCATTCGCGCGTATCACCCGGTTTTGGGGAGTGCGTGACCAGTGTGGTGGCCCTCGACTCGATCCTGCAAATGTAAATTCATGCGTGTTGACCAAGCCCAGTCGTCAACATGCTGGTCTCCCTGCTGCTGGACGATCTGGAGGACGATGGCGCGCTTTCTGCGCTCTACCAGGTGGGGGCCAGGCGGTATAAGAAGCAGGACTCAGTCAGGGGCCATGGCGACCGCAGCTGCGGGCAGTGGACCTGCACAGGCCTGGCTACACCGGCTGCTGACGCTACGAAGGCGGCGTGCTGCGGCCGCCGCCGACCACTGCCGAGCGTGCATGAGAGAATCGCCCCACTCTCCATCCCCCTGCAGGTCGGCCCCTACGTAATTACGATCAAGCAGCGCCCCGCGGAGGGCCGCGTGCTGGACGAGGAGCTCGAGAAGCAGCAGGAGCAGGCGCGCGCCTGGGCGCCGGCTGGGGAGCCGGGAGCGCCGAGCGGCCGGCGGCTTGGTTTCTTAGGGCGCGCGTGCTGCACCGCCGTGCAGCAGAGCCTGTATGCTGGTTCTGCCCGCGGCCAAAGGCTCGGCAGCAGGGGGCAGCAAAGCATATTATGCTGCGACGGCACACGTGTCTGCGCATGACTGCATTTGACTGGCCCGATGTCAGCCTCCCAAAACCCGCCCCCGTCGGCCCGCCGCTGCAGGCCATGGCGTCGGGGCAGCTGGAGAGCGGCCAGCGGCGCGGCGAGTACGTCAGCGCCTTCCCCAACGTGGGCCTCGTGATTTGGCAGGCCGGCCTGGTGCTCGCCGACTGGCTGCTGCGCGCCGCGCCGCTTCGGGGCATCGCCGGGGGTGGCGTCGGCATCGGCGGCAGCGGCTGCGGCGACGGCTGGGCAGGCGCCAACGTTCTGGAGCTGGGCTGCGGCGTGGGGCAGCTGGGCATCGCGCTGGCCTGCACCGGCGCGCGCGTCACGCTGACCGACCTGCCGCACATCGTGCCGCTCACTGCGGAGAACGCCGCGCTGAACGCGCACGCGACGCCGGTGCCGCCGCGGGTGCTGCCGTTTGTGTGGGGCGCGACAGACTCAGCCAGCCTCGGCTATGCTGGGGGCGGCAGCTGTGGCGGCGCCTGCGGCGGCAACGGCAGCAGTGGCAATGGCGGCAGCAGCGGCCACGGGGGCGACGGCAGCAGCGGCGAAGGCGGCAGTGGCGGCGGCACTGGCGGCGGGGCTCGCAGCAGCGG
>VIYE01000120.1:0-11531 GCA_008037345.1 Messastrum gracile | reverse complement strand
AGGCTGCGCGGCACAGGGGGCGGCGCGGCGGCGGCCGGCGGCGGGGAGGGCGTGCCACTTCTTCACACACCTGAAGGTGCCGCAGCGATGGGCGCCGCCGGGCTGCACAAGAGCGGCAGCCCGCTGGCAGGGCTCGACCCGTAAGCGGCGCTTCGGGTGGGGGTGGCAAGGGTGAGGGACGCGGCCCCCGCCACAGCGCCGACCCGGGCCCGCCGCCTGGCAACTGGCTGCATTGCGGGCCTTATCCGGTGCCTGCGTCAACGCGCGTGTTCACAGGCTGCATGCCTCGGCCGCCGCGGGCAAACACGCCATCTCGTTCGGCGACGGTTGCAGCGCCCGCATTCCCCCTCCTTCCTCCGCCCCTGAGTCCCTGACGCCCCGCCACCCGCGCCGGCCAATCCCCCTCTCACCTGGCCGCAGCGGCGTCGCTCTGTCTGCCTTTGCGGCGCTTTTCTACGGGCTCACCTCTATTGGCCTGGTGTTCATCAACAAGTGAGCGCCGGTTTTAGCGCCCCTTTGTTCAGACAAGAATACTACGCTTGAATTCTTTTTGGGTGCTCACCGTTTCGGGCAGACAGAAGGCCGGGCCTGAGAGCATGTCGGCGCCATGTGGGACAACAGCGGGCGCGCCCCCACAGCCAGCGCGGCCCTCGAGCCTTTGCAACCCCCACACACCCACACCTTCAACCTCTGACACCCCATCCGCCCGCCCCCCAAAACCTCCCGCCGGCAGGTACGCTTTTCAGGTGTTCCCCCTCACAAACTTTGTCCTCCTGCTGCAGCTCGTCCTCACCGTCGCGATCTTTGTGGGGCAGCGCCACCTCAGGCCGGCAGCTTCCAGCAGCTTCCCGCTGTGGTCACCGGTGACGGCGCGGGCCGCGGCGCCCCTCGCGGCGATCTATCTTGGGAACGTGGTGTTCAGCCTGTTGTCTCTAAAGGGCCTCAACCTGCCCATGTGAGCGGGCCGGGCGGAGTGGACAGGCCGGGCCCTGGCTCGCGCGGCGCTGAGGGGGCGCGCCTGGCTTGCACACCGCGAGCACGGGGCAGTGGATGGGCCCGCGCATGTGGCCGTGCCCGCAGTCCATATGCGGGCTCTGCCCGGGCCCGGGCCGGCTGGCGTCTCCCTCAAAGCCGCCTGCGCCCGCATTAGCTTCGGGCCGGCGCCGAAAACTCACGCGCCCGCGCCATCGTGCCCCCGCCCGGGCTCGAGCCAGGTACCTCGTGCTCCGGAGGAACACGCCCCTCGTGGTCATCCTGCTCAAGCGCCTCGTCCGCGGCACGTGGCCGACGCCGGCGGTGGGCGCCTCTGTCATCGTCGTCTGCGCGGGGTCGCTGGTGGCGGGGTACAATGATCTGGAGTCGGATGTCAAGAGCTATGTCTACGCGGCCGCGTCGTGCCTTTTGCAGGCCTCTTACATGATGTGAGCTTGGGTCGTGATTCCTTGGGCGGCTTCAGCGGGGCTTGGGCCGAGGGCGCTGCAAGCCGGGGCGGCGCTGGGGCGGCGGGCCCCGAGCCTTGCCGCTTGCAGGGAGTTGCAAGTGGCTTGACACATGTCTGCACTGCGAGCTCTCCATCACCCACCCACCCACCCACCCAGCCACCCGCCCATCCAACCAATCAACCGATCAACCAAAGTGACCACTCACCCACCCAAACCACCCACCCATCCCCCTCCACACAACCAGGTACATCGAGGTCCGCTCAAAGGGCCATGCGCACCCCCGGGACCCCCCACCTGGCGCCGCCTCTGGCGACGCCGCCTCGGCCGCGCCCCAGCCCCAGGCGCTCTCAGAGGGGGAGATGCTCCACTACAACGCCCTCCTGTCGCTGCCCTTTGTCGTTCTCATCTGCGCTGTCACCGGGGAGCTGTCTGGAGCAGGCGCCGCGGCCGCAAAGGCCGCGGAGCGGGCCTCGCCCCTCGGCCTGGCCGCCGCGCTCGGGGGCTGCGCGGGCGGCGGGCTGCTGCTGAATTACGCGATGATGCTTTGCACGTCGACCAACAGCGCCCTGACCACCACCATCGTGGGCGTGCTCAAGGTAGGATGGAAGGGTAGAGGGTCTGGAGGGACGTGGGATTGGGGGTGTTTCCGAAATTTGGGAAGGGGCGCGCGGGCTCACGGCCCGTTGCTTTCCCCAGGCTTGCAGGGCGCCCGCTGCCAGGCCACACGCTGCATGTGGCGCATGCCTCTTGCGGCCTGATTTCCTGTCTTGTGCGTGCAACGCCAAGCGCGGACTCTTCTTGGGCCTCCGAAACGCCCTAAAACCGATTGCCCCCGCCGCATATGCGTGCGCAGGGCGTTGTCGGCACCGTCGCGGGGTTCTTCGTGCTGGGAGGCGCCAAGCTAACGCCGGCGGGCGTCGCGGGCGTCGCCCTCAACACGGCGGGCGGCGTGGCCTACTCTTATTTCAAGTGGTGGGTTGAGGGTTTAGGGTATGGGGGGGGAGGGGGCCGCGTGCTGCGGCGTGGCATGGCCCAACGGGCCGCTTGCTGCTTGCCGCAGCAAACCCGGCCCGATGGTCGCGCGCCGCTGCGTGGGCCGGGCGTGTGCATGCCGCGCATGCTTCACCCGGTGCGTGGGCTGATGCATGCGGGGGTGGGAGACCCTCACCCTGGCCCCCCTCGCACGCGCGCAGGCAGGAAAAGGCGGCTGCAAAGGGCGGGGCGGATTACGCGCGCTCGTCAGGGCCCGGCGGCATCGGCGGCGGCGGCGAGGCGGCGCACTTGATGGAAACCGGCGCGGCTCGGCGGCGGCGGGACACCGACGGCCGCTGACGCCATCACCATCGTCAGTGCGTCACAGCTGCCTGCGAACAACCCCCACTTATTTCAAACAGTCTGCCTGGCCACACTCCAGGCTGTATGTCCAGCAGCACACGCACTCCTGCGCATGTGACTGTGGTCTCGACACGCGCCTGAAGGCCTCTCACAGTCGCTGAAAGCCCACGCCATGGCGCATGCTTTCATGCAGTCACTTCCATATTCGCGCCCCTGCCTGCCCATTGGCAGGTTGCGGGTGCGCGCCGCAGCTGCTCGCACTGTAAGCCCTGCCCCCTCAAACACGTATTCTAACCCCGGACTCACAGGCAGCATCAGTGCTTATTACAAGAACAAAAGGGGACAGATGCCTCTCGTAAAAGAGGGCAGAGGGAAGGTTCGTTGAGGCCTGACCCGCTGCCGTTGATAGGACGGCGGGCTTGGCGGCCAAACCAAAGCCCGGCCGAAGAGAAGCGCAGCGCAAATCATGCGTTAGCGCCCGTGCACCTGGGGGGCCATGGCAGTTTGCTACCCCATGGCCAGCAGTTTTTCTCTGCTCAAGAGTGTACATATGCTAAAGCGGAGGGCTGCCGAGGGTGGAAAGATATGCACGTGCTGGGCGCGCTCAGGCATGCGTGCGAAGGCATGGGCGGCACACGCGAATTCGGCGGTGAAAGCCACGAACCATAAGGCGAGCGGGCGCCCCGCCTGGGGGCGGGCGTGCGGTTTGGCCGGCTGGCGAAGCCTCGCCCGCCGTGAGGCGGGAGGGGCGCGCGGCATGCTGGGTGCAGGCCGGGCCTTTTCTTCGTTGAGGCCCGCCGTGCGTGCGTGCTTGGGGCGCCCACTGGGGCACTGGGGCGCACGGGCGTGCTGAAAGGCCGCCGCGCCAGCCGCTTTCGCGGTGGCGCGTTGCAGCGGTGGGATCGAAACAGGCAGCCGTCCGGCTTGCGAGGATGCTGGCAGTGCCGCCCAAGGCGCGCGGAAGCAGGTTGAATGCAGAGCCACCTGTGGGCCTCCTTTGCAACCCCTGCCCCGCCTTTTCGACGACGGGCGCGGGGGCGTGGCCGCCGCGCCAGCGCGCCCAAAGCCGAGCAGCGTGCCCCCTCCCCGCCACGGCGGCCGCCGGGGCGTGGCCACCGCCTGCGCCGCGGGCGGCGAGGACCGTCGGACAACCAGCCGCGTCACGCCTTCTTGGCCGGCACGGCGCAGATGCGGCTGGTCGTCACGATGCGGCGCTGGTCGTCGCCCTTTGCTATCGGGATGGGGTCAAACTTGAGGACGTGGTCGTCGTTGACCACAGAGGCCGGGAGGGGGCCGATGTAACCCTGGCGGCGGCGAGTGGTTGCGGGGTCAAGCCAGTGGCGATTGTAGGGAGGGGCGGCCAGGGCGAAAACAGCCTTTCACGGTCACAGGCCGAGCGGGCGTGAGCAAGGCCAGCAGTGAGCGATGCAGGAGCCTTCCCTAACAGCCCGCGTCCAGCTGCTCCCCACTCGCCCTGAGCCGCATATGCGGCTGCATGCACGCAGGAGCCGAAGCCGGGCGAAGCTCCCGCGCACGTGCATGGCCGCTGGGCGCCTTTGCCTTCCCGGGCAGCCGCAGCGCATGCCTAAGAAAACCACGCCTGCCCAGCCCCCTCCCAGGCCCACTCACCACGTAACCGCGCTGCGCGTTCATCATCTCCTCTGTCTTGGCCACCTCGTCGCCGAATGGGTGCTGGACGGCCACGGTTATGTAAGCCTTGTCCCCGACAAAGGACGTGTACACGCCAGACACCTCGGCGCCCACGGGGGCGGAGAGGATGCGCGTCAGGCTGCCGTCGTCGGGGTTGTACGCCCTGAGGGGTTTGAGGGTTGGTGAGGAGGGCGGGAAGTGGGGCGAAGGCTTAGCAAAGCGCACGGCGTCAAACCCCGTTTTCTCCTGCCCAGCCTTGTCTTCGCATGGCCCCGATCGGCCCTGAGCGGTCCCTGACATCAAGGGCCCAAATGCGCACCACATGACGTTGTTCTTGTGGGCCTCTGTGTCCTCGTTGACGATGAGGACGCCCGCGGCATAGTGGAGGTTGTCTGCGGGGCCGCAAGCGAGGCAGGGTCGCAAAAGGGGGCACGAGCGAAGGCGGTGGGCCGATAGGATTAAGTGGGCAGGCCGGATGCGGGCTTGGCGTCGGGGCGCGGCTGGGTGGCGCCTCGGACGGCGTGTGGCGCAACGCGTGCGGTCGCCCTAGCTGGGCCCATGTGCACATTTGTGCGTGCGGGCGCGGCCCGGGCCCCCCCTGCCTCCAAACTAAAGGGCCGGCTCACCGGGGCCGGCGACCCTCTCGGGGTCGCACGTGTTGTCCTTGTCCGTGTTCTTGTCGTTGTCGCCGTAAAAGATGAGCTGTCAGGGGGACAAGGGGGAATGCAAGGGCCAGAGATGAGCAGGGAGAGGCGCGAGGGGAGGGCGAAGAAACGGGCTCAAGCAGCCAGTGGAGAGAGACAGGCAGAGAAAGTAAGCAGGGGCTTGGACTTCCGCTCGATTCCTTGCAGAAGCGAAGATAGGGAGAACCGCAACCCCACCGCAACTGAAGCGGCGCCCAGGCAACCACCAGGAGACGGCAGCGCGTTTAGCTCCCATCTTATCCGCCCCCAAACCCACGGTGGCCTTGAAGAGGGAGTAGTCCTTGTCGGCGTCGAAGGCCGCCACGCCGCCGCAGAGGTTCTCCGGGAGGTCGATGTCATTGGTGCCTGGGGGGTTGCGTGAGCGGGACAAAAGGAGAACACTCAGGTGCCAGTCTATTGACTCAACCGTGCTCAAATTTGAAATTTTAAAAAGGCACACAGGCCCGGCCGAACCCCATGGGGTTGGCCAACCAGCCCTCTCTACCACCCAACCCCTCACCCTGCCAGCCCGCCCTTTCCCCCTGCGCGCTCACTCCCGTAGTTGTACTTGACGTCACTAGTGAGGCCGCTGGTGACCTTGGCCTGGGCCAGGTAGACGCGGTTGCGGACGTGGTCAAACGTGATGCCCTCGGACTTTTCAAACTCTGCACAAGGGTTTAGGGTTTGACCGGGCGGGTGGAGGTGCGAGCAGTCGTGTTTGGACCAACAGTGAGGCAAAAGTGGGGGTTGGCTTTAGCGTGCATGCTTCCGTTGTGGTAGCCTGGCCCCCATTGGAGATGTGAGAAACCGCCCAGGGCCTGCCGTGCCCTGCTTTGCCGCAGCCGCATGCGTCGGGCACAGCCAATGGTGCAAGCGCCGCCGGCAGGCGCTGTGCGCGCGGCCCTGCGGCTCACCCGTGCTGGCATTGAGCATCGCGGCGAGGCGGCGGGGCTCGAAGAACGCGGCGGCCGTCTCCATGCCCGGCTTGAGCTGCGGCGCGTTGAGGGTTTGGGGTGCAGGGTCAGGGAGAGGTGTTCTCTTTAATGTGGCGGCCAGGCACCGGAACCGTGAGTGGACCGAAAGGATGTGACGGCTATAGGCCTCAGAGGTGCATATCCGCACACGCTAGCGACACCTGTTGTTACAAAGGATGCGCCTTGATGCACTCGAGGCAGGCGCTCTTGCCTTCCACGTTCCACCCCAACACCCTCCCCTTGCAGATCCCCTAACATGTTACCCTTGGCCCCCACCTTAAAAATCCCTAAACCCCGCTCATCTTCCTCCCCTGGCGCACCCTGATGCACTCCAGGTAAAGGCTCTTGCCCTACCCCACCCAAGCCCCCACTCTTCCAGATTCCCCAACCCCCCACCCCCCAACCCCCACCCCCTACGTGCCCTTACTCACCCTGACACACTCCAGGTACACGCTCTTGCCTTCCACCTTGATCTTGTAAGCCGGGTTGAAGTAGTTAGTCGTGTTGAAGCCTTTGGGGCACGCCGGGGGGTTGCCCACGGGCTTGACCACCTCAAACATATCATGCCACCTCAGCGTCGGGATCATCTTCTCCAGCTCCGCCTGGCTGGCTGCGGTTGTGGATGTGCAGTGGAATAGAGAGGAGGGGGGTCCGATTGTGTGTGCGGCGGCGCTGCATGTTTCGGGCCCACACCCTGGGTGCCACAGGCCTGGCGCCCAGCAAAAAGCCAGGCGCGCCGCCCCTGCCCCCCCCCCCAGGCCGAGGCGGACTGGCCGCGACCCTGCCGCGCCCCCACAGCAACCTACCGTGGCCGAGGCGGATCCAGGACACGTCCCATTCGTACTGGTTGGCCTTGCTCACGCGCTGGTTGGACAGCTTGGCGGCGTAGAGGGTGCCCGCGTCGAACATGCGCGAGTCGGGGGCGGCCTTGTCCGCCACGTACTTGAGTAGGACTGGGCGTGTTGAGCACGGGGTGGAGGGATGGGGTGCACACTGGGTGTTGCGGGTTGTGGCAGGCTTGTCTGCACACCGTTGAGCAGTCCTGCTCCCCTGCTCCCGTGCTCCTCTTCACCATCGCCTCGCTGCTCCCCTTTGCCCCTGCTCCCCTCTTCTTCCCCTCCCAAGTTGCCCCGGTTCCTCCTCCTCCCGTTTAACCCTGCTCCCCTGAGCCCGCAGCCCCCCCCCTCACCGCCGTTGGAGGCGTCGTCGCTCATGTAGGCGGTGCGGTTGTCGGGCATCACGATGGTCAGCTGGCAGTGTCAACGTTGGGTTTGGCGGGGCAGAGTTGCAGGGCAGACGCAGGCAAGGGGCAGGCCCATGGATTGATGAGATGAGCGCTTTTAGCAGGGGTCCTGCCCCCTTAGCACACCAGCGGAACGGCCCCTTGGCCTCACCTCATGGGACAGGCGCCCCAGCGTGTGCCACTTCTTGACCTTGGTCTTGCCGCCTGCCAGGACCTCCACCTCGGGCGTGGCCCCATCTGCGCCGTGATTTGCAAAGCGGCCAGGGTTAGGGGGGCAGCATTCCGCTTTTTGGTCGGGCAAACCGTCCAGCGCTGAAGGCGACCAAAACCCCTGGCCCGCAATCAGATCTCCCAGCCGCCCCTGGACGCGGCGGCTGGCAAGCACCCCTTTTCTTCCAGGACCTTCCCCTGTTAGCCCCATCACACCCACAACACACCATCACCCCCCCTGGCCTGTCGGCCGGCGGGCGCTCACAGTTGTAGCACTTGAAGGCCTTGAAGAGCTTTGAGTAGACCGTCTGGTTGTGGAGGAAGTCCACGCTGCTCATGTCATACCTGGATGAGTAATCGTTCGGATGACCGACAGCATTCGTTGGTAACAAGGCAAGCTTGGGTGTCGGGGTGGGCAAAGCCACACGACGCATGCGTTTGACGGCCACCGGCGGGTCCCGGCTGCTGTGGGCCGCTTCCGGCTGTCACGCGCGCACAGGGCCGGGCTGTGGCGGGTGCGCATGCACAGGCGCTGCTGCTCCACCCTTAAGCGTCCCGTACTCACTTGGTCGAGTTCGCGTAGAAGCCCCAGTACCTGGCGAAAGCGAGGGGGCGGGGAGCAAAAGAAGAGCTTCAAAGAGGTGCTGCGGATGGGCCATTGAGAGGGAGCCCTGCACACCTCCCCTGTTGCAAGGCCGGGTCCGTGCCACCTGCGTTACACGTCTGTGCAGTGCTGGGGCGGTCGCCCCCTTGAGTGCTGACGGGTGGGGGGCACTCCCTACCCCCAGGTCCCCCCCTCAGGGGTACCCCTGCCGCCGGCTGTCCCAAGGCTACTATCACAACATCCCCACCGCCTCCCCTTCACACACTCGCAGTCAAACACACGCCCCCGCTCACCGGGGGAAGCGCAGCTGGTTCTGGCGGTAATCCGTGTCGGCGCCGCCGATGCCGCACACGTTGGCCGCGGCGTCGGGGCCGACCTTGCAGGTCTCGAAGTAATCCTCAAACGCGCGGCAGTCCGGGGGGTACTCCTCCGAGCCTGTTTCGGGTGGGCGCCGAGCGGTAAATGTGGGCAAGAGGTGCGGCGGCCAGCTCAGGGTTGTTGCAGGAGTGGGCGTGGGCATGTTCGGCCGGGCTGGCCAGGACATGGACCTGGGCATAGCCGCGGCGCTCGCCGGGGGTGGCTCGCCGCGCACGTCTGTTTGGGTGGCACTGCGCGGGCTGCGCCCACCGCCGCCTCCGGCGCGGCTGCTGGCGGCGGCTGCAGGAAGGCGCCTTGCATTCTGCTCCCCTCCCACTGCACTCACTCAGGTGGCTGCCCCAGGGCGTCTTGATGCCGGAGCACGTGAACCAGAAGCCGCCAACCTGCGTTCCAGAAATGCACGCGGCGCAGGGCATGGGAGGGGGGCGCGCGGGGTGTGGGGAGGGGGAAGGTCGCGAGAGGGTGGAGGGCAGTGAAGAAGGGGGCGGGCACCCCACGCTCCCGGAACGTGTTCGGCCAACACGTTCACAACCCCAACCCCAACCTCGCTCCCTCCCTCTAAGCCCGACCCCGCGCTGCCATTGATCGCGTGAGTGCCCTTATCCCCGCCTGGAGACCTGCCAACCCCAGCCAACACCCCTCCCTGGCCCCTGCGCACGCTGCTGCCATCGATGTGGCGGGTGTCCACAATTTTGAGGTTGCCCGCCTTGTCCTGCTCCAGCTTTGATATGTACATGGTAGACGGCAGGTTCGACCTGCGTTTGAATTGGAATTCGAATTCGAATTCGAGCCGAGCAGCACGATTGAAACCGAGCGCGGCCCTGCCTGGCGCGCTGACGCGCCCGTGGGCTGCAGACGGGCGGGCGCCCCCTGCTGAGGCCGGGCAGAAGCAGCGCATCACAATTGCCAGCGGCGGCCGTTCGGTGCAGGGAGCATGCGGGTGACTGAGGCAGTCAAGTCATGAATGTGCTGGGCAGCACTCGCCAAACGCTCACTCGAAATGGTTGACCATGTAGCTGGCGGTGTCGCCCTTTGGCGAGTGGACGGTGGGGATGTCGGGCCCGACGCTGTAAGCATTGGTCACCTTGACGCCCTGCGGCCGGAAGGCGAGGGAGGGCGAGGGCGAGGAAGAGCGGGGTGAGAAAGAGGGCTCAGGACCTCGGCTAGCGCGCTGGCGGCCGCCCGTCAGCCGCCTGGAAAACCCAAACCGTGGCCCGGGCGTCCCCCGACGGCGCCGCAGGTCCCGAAGCGGCCATGCTGCGGCAAACACCTTGGGGGGCTTGTAAGACTTTGGGATGCTTGTGTCATTAAACGCGAGGCTCGTGAGCGGCACCTCGGGCCGCGGGGAGTCGGACGCCACGAACTGGGCTATGAGCTTGCCCCTGTTTTGAGGTGGGGAGGGAGAGGGCGGAGGGCGGTTGCTTGGCAGGGCGCTCGGCCCGCTGCGGCGCTTTTGCAAGCACGCGTCCCGTGCCGGGCCTGATGCTTGGTGCTTAGCCGCTTCTGGGATGCGCTGCGCGCCGGTTTGGAATGGGGCTTGAAGCATTGCGGCGCGCCGCGGCCGGGAGATGCCCGGCGTGCAAGCTCTTGTCGGGCGCCGCCGCATGGGGCCGAAACCGAAGGGCCAAAGGCTCCTTGAGGGCGCCCGTCACGGCTGAGCAGCGCCCGCCGTGAAAGCCACAGCGGCTGCGGTCGCCGAGCAGCCGCTCAATTGCACGAACGGGCCCGCATCGGGCACGCGGCCGTCCCAACTACCCGTTTGGGCGGCGGCGAGGGCACAAACCCTGCCGCGCCGCAGCAGCGCGCCCCGCCGCACCTCTCGCTGCGCAGCGCCCCCCACGTGCCGCTGCCAAAGGTCTGGTTCGAGCGCGCCAGCGTCGTCCAGGACACGTTGAAGCACTGGGTCCCGGGCGGCAGGCCGTTTTTGGGTGGCGCCTTTGGCTGCTGCGCCAGCAGCGAGCGCGGCGGCCTGCGCTGCTGCAGGGGCGAGCCGGCCAGCAGGGCCAACAAGGCCGTTAAGGCCTTCAACGCCATCAAGAAGCGACCGCCGCTGCAGCAAAAGGGCGCGCTGGTCTGAGATCGACTCGGGGAACGGTCCGGGGCGGTGTGGGTGCGGCCTCTGACCACACAACAACGGACATTAGCCGACAAGGCTTCGGTTCGGGCCCTGTGAGCGGTCAAACGCTCCAGGTCACCGGACGGCAGTGAGCAAATTTCGGCGTCGACGGGGCGTGGCGTGCGCTGCATCCCACCCAGCCACCGCTGCGCCGTCGAGGCCTGCAGTCACCCTGCCGTCCAGCGTGCTTACAACACGACCCTTGCACACACGCCACCAGCGTCCGGACTGGCTGTTGTGCCTTACTTCGGTGGGCTGCCCCATCCCAGCGACAGCTGATTGAGTTGCTGCGGCGGTGCCCACCCTGCCGTGCTGCTGGCCCCGACAGCCCACGGTTCTTGGCCCACAGCGGCCCGCGCCTAGCTGCGGTTGCAGCCACATGCACGGTGGCATCCTGCCGGCTGTGAGCCACGCCAATGGTAGACCAACACGCATGAGGGTGCTGGTCTACCCCAGGCCTTGGTCTCCTGGAACACACACGCCGCTTGCAGTGCACCTGTGTTGTACTGGCACTGGAGATGGCCACCTGCATGGTGGTTGGCGGGGCAAGGCATCAGCCGCTGTTGGCGGCGCAGCACCTGCTGGTGACGCGCATGGCGAGGCGGCGATGGCAGCCGTACCTGCGCCCCCAGGGCGTCCACTGCAGCTTATCGGGTTCTTTTGACATGATGCGCCCAACATAACCCGCCCGGATCAGAAACGGCCCGGGTGATCAACAGCCCGGTGATCGACTCGTCGGCTGGATAGGCGCGTGTGGATGCCCACCATGTCAGCAACGCCATGGGCGTCACCGCGCGCCACGGCGCTGCTGCTGCCGCTTCTGGTGGCGGCGGCGAGCGCCGCGGGCGTCGCCCTGCATGGCGCGCCGCCCACGCCAGCGGCGCTTTGGGACGCCG
>VIYE01000119.1:0-11543 GCA_008037345.1 Messastrum gracile | reverse complement strand
CGGCCGCCGCAGCCACGGGCTTGCCAAACTCAAAGATCGAGGTCGGCCGCGGCAGGGACGCGGGGAAGAGGTCCGCCGCGGGGTTGCTGCCCCCCTTGCCGTCGCCGCCGCCGCCGCCGGCCGCCGCGTGCAGCTGCTTTAGCCGCGCCGCGTCGGCGTCCGCCTGCTGCTGCCGCGCCTTGGGCAGCGGCTTGGCCTCCGCGCTGTTGCCCCTGCCGAAGGGCCACCACCCCATTCTCCTTGAGCGCGGCTACTGCTGCTGCTGATGCTGCTGGTGCTGCTGGCTGCTCCCTCCCACGAGGCAGGCGGCGTGGGCTTGGCAGATCACAGGAGCTGTGCGAGAGGGTTGGTCTGCGTGAGGATGAAAGCGTGCCACGATTGGATTGGCTGTGGGCGTGCGCTGGTGGGCAGAAAGCGGGTGGCACGCAAGCTGGAGGCACCGGGTGGCACTTCTTTGGCACCTCAGCGGCTGCGACCGCTATATTTGGCATCTTTGTGGCCGATCAATTCCTGAGAGGACCGCTGACACCGGATCCAGGGCTCTTTCGGCGCGGTCCCGGCGCTTCTCTCCTTTCTGCAGCTGCACCAGCCAAAGGGGGCGTGTGGATCGACGCCATGCTGCTGGGCCCGGTGCATGCCGGCCCGCTGGCCGGCGCACCGCGCCGCGGCGGGAGCGGCGCCAACCCCGCCCCGCGGCCGCTCGGCCAGCGGCGCCGTGGGCTGCAGCGGTGCAACTACAAGCCCAACAGCGAGCTGCCGCCGGCGGCGCAACAAAGTGTCGCGCCGGTCGCGCCCGCACAGGCTGCAAGCCGGGGAAGCAAGGCCGACGACGCCAGCAGCGGCGGTAGGGTTGTGTGCTCGACGGCGCGCGCACGCGCGGGGCGGTTGGGCAGGCGTGCCCGCGATGCGGACAGCGTGTCTGTTTGAGGCAGGGAGCTCGGGTGTGTGGGAGCGTGCGTGCGCGTACGTGGGCAGCCGCATACACCAGCAGGCGGCCCCGAGCCAAGAAGAGAGGCCAACCCGGTCTGCCCTGCGGCTGTGTGTGTTGCCCAAACCACGGTCAGCGGCCCCCGACTCACGCCCACCGCTGCGCCCCCGAAACGGTGCAGGCACGCTGCCGGTGGAGACGCTGCGCCACCTGCTGACGCCCAGGTGCGGGCACGGTTGTTGGCGCTGCCCACTAGCCTGCGCGGCCGTGCAGGCGGCGCCGCGGCTGCTCTGCGGGTTGCTCTGCTGGCCAGTCGAAGGCCGGGCTGGCTGACTCTTACCGCCCCTCCGCGCCCTTTCCCTCCCCCCCTCCTGCTGCAAGGCCCTCGCCCTTTACGAAGGACAACAACCGCGGCGGCGGCTTTGGTGAGGGCCCTGCTCCGCCCACGCCACCTTGCCTGCATGCTACTGCACTCGACTTGCGGCTGTTCTGCGCTGCCGCCCGTCTCCTGTGGATTCGCCGCTCGGCGGGGGCCTGCCGCGCCACACAACGAGCCCTGAACTCGCCTCCACCCGTCGTGGCCAACTCGACACTCACACCCTCCCCAACCCCAACCCCACCTCGACCTCACCACACGCGCCCTGCCCACCAAACGGCCCCTCCCGCCCACCCAACCAGTCGGCGACGGCGACCGCGTGCGCATCCACACGGCCCAATACGAGTCAGACGCCCGCACCGGCCTCAAGTCCACGCGCGCCGTCATGGACGCCCTCGATGGGGAGGGGGGCGACGGCGCGCCCGTGCCCGACTGGGCGGTGCGCAGCGGGCCGAGGGAGACCGTCTACTTTGACCCGCAGCAGGCGAGGGGGGAATGAGTCGTGGGGGGGGGAAAGGGCGTAGGACAAGGAATAAGGGCGTGGGACGAGGAATAAGGGCGTGGGACGACGGATAAGGGCGTGGGACGAGGAAGCGGGAATATTGGGGGCAAGGGGCCGGGCAGCGGGGTGGTATGATGGTCAGAGGGCAGGCGGGTGGGCGCCGGCCCCCGAGGGCTGCCCCGGCTGCGCGCACGCAGACAAGAGCTTAAACAAGGAGGGGGCGCCGAGGGCACCTGTCGCGCCGGCTGCCGCCGCCACGCCCCCGACCCCCTCTGACCGCCCGCCCCCCCTGTCGCCGCCGCCTTGCGCGCCCCGCCCTTTCCCTCCCCTGCGTATGTGCCTCAAAAGGTGGTCGCGGCGATCGTGACCTGCGACGGCGTGTGCCCCGGCACAAACGACGTGGTCCAAAACGTGGTCAACACCCTCGTCGACTATGGTGGGCGGCCCCTTCGGGGGGGTGCACGGTTAGGCCGGTGCATCCGATGGCAGTTGCTCATTCCGCTGGGTCCGAGCGCGGGCGAGCAGGAGCTGTTGGGCGGCCTTTTCCCTCCAGGCCACCCGTGCACGCGTGCGCGCGGCTGGACGCTGCCATGTGCGTGCATGGGGCTGCATGCACATGCACAGACGCGCAAGCCGTTTGGCCCCAAACCCGGCCCAATCTTAGTCAAACCCCGGTCCAATTTTGCTCAAACGCAGGCGTTCCTGAGGACCAGGTGCTGGGCATAAAGTACGGCCTGCGCGGCTTTTACGCGCGGGACTCAAAGCCCGTCACCCTCACGCGCTCTGCCGTTGACGGGATCCACCTGAAGGGCGGCACGATGCTGGTGGGAGAGGCGCCTGGGAGGGCGAGGGGCCTGGCGCGGGGCGTGAGGGGAGGGGCTCCACAACCGTGGCTAGCCAAGGCTAGAGCTTTGGCGGCCCGTGTGCACAGCGTGGCGCCTGCTGCCCCTCCCACCCGCGCTCGTGACCGGGCTCTGCCCCCCCTCCAAACTCCCACGCCCGGCCTCGCCCGGCGCAGGGCACGTCGCGGGGCGCCGCGGACATTGCCCAGGTGGTGAGGCGCATCGACCTCTGGGGCGTCAACCAGGTGGGGTGATTGTAATGTTTGGCGGGGCGGGCCGGCGGGAGCATGCACAAGAGCAAGTCGTGGCACCCCGAAGAAAAACGCAGCAGGGAGTGCTCCAGGGATAAAGGCTTTTGCAGCGACGCATGCTTCCTCCTGCCCGCTTCCAACGAGACAGTCCTCACAGCCCAACCACACCTCGACGGCCGCGGCCGCCGCCCTCCTTTACATCATCGATGGTAGCTTTACATCATCGGCGGCATCGGGGGCATTGCGGCGGCGCAGGCCATCCACGAGGAGGCGACGAAGCAGGTCCGCCCGAGTGGCAGAGAGGCAGAGGCAGAGTGTTACACGCCTGCGGCATTCGCCGCTTCTGGAGCCAACAGGAAGGCTCATAGGCTCGCCAAGTGGAGAGAGTGGTCTGCTCATATGCAGGCGCCGCGGTCTTGTGCGGCCTGCGGGCACTATTTCAACCATGCGGCGGCCAACTCAAACCAGGGAAATGCCCACCGTTGCCGGTGCTAATCGCACGCCCGCTCGCTCTCGTCTCCCCCTCGCCCGCCGGCGGCCGCCAACCCCCCTCTCTCCCCCGGTTTCGACCAGGGCGTCGTCTGCACGGTCGCGACGGTGCCCAAGTCCATCGACAACGACATCCTCCTCATCGACTCGTGCTTTGGTGGGCAGGGGTCCGGCTTCGATGGGCAGGGGTGCAGGTTTGGCGTCCTGGGCGCCTGTTTGGGGGGCGTTCATCTCGACAGCCCCAGGGCCGACCGATGGACGGGACAGTCTGGGGCCTGGGATGCGGCAATCGACCAGCTCACCCGAGAAAGTCTGTCGACCTCACCCCGGCTTTTACTCGCCGTCCGTTTTGCGCCCAGGCTTCGACACCGCCGTGGCCGAGGCCCACCGGGCGCTGCTCGCAGCAAAGGCGAGCAAGCGCCAGTGGGCGCGTCGGGTGCAGTTCAATGGGCGGCTGGCCCATTTTCATATTGGACTTTGGTATCCGTGGCTTGCAGCAGTGCAGGGTTTGTTTATTAAGGAGGTCTGCTGCTCTGGCTGAATTCTTACACCTTGTGTCGCCGCATTGCCGCCTTTGCCACGTGCGCCAGGTCGAGGCCAGCAGCGGCTGCCGCGGCATCGGCCTGGTCAAGGTGGGCGGGTGCTTGTGAGGGCGGGGAAGGGGACGGCCGTCCAGAGGCGTTTCGACCGCGCCTCTCACATGCGCTTGAAGGCCTAGAACCATGCAATCATGAGCCCTGACATGGCCCCTCCCGCCTACCCCCCCCCTTCCCCCCCGCCACCCTGCCGCCCAACCCCACGCCAGCTGATGGGCCGCAAGAGCGGGTTCATCGCGATGCAGGCGGCGCTGGCGTCGGGGGTGGTGGACATCTGCCTCATCCCCGAGGTGCGGGGGCAGCTCTCCTTCCCCGCCGCCCCGGGGCGGAAGGCTGTCGTACAGCCGCTTGGTTGATGATTGGGGCTTTCGAGGGCGAGCGTGCTTTTTCTAGCAAGAGGTATGCGGTTGTGCCCAGGCACAAGGCGGAGTGTTGTCGTCGCCCTGACCTGCCCTCAAGCTCTGACCCCCTCCGCCCCAGCCCGCATCCCTGGTGGCCCGCTCCGCCCACGCCCACCCGCCTGGCCGCCCGCCCCAATTTCGCTCCACAGATGGGCCCCCTGAACGAGGCGCGCCTGATGGAACACACCAACGCCATCCTCAACCGCAAGGGCCACTGCGGTGCGCGGGCCGCGCCTGAGGCCTTGAGGACACGCGTGACTAGGCGCAGGCTCGAATGGGGTGGGAAACAAACAAAAGGCGACTGAGCCTGCGCAGGAGTGCTGATTCCTAGCCAGGAGCCGCCCCCAATCAGATGGCCACCGGCCCGGCTCCCCTCCCTTCCCCCGGGTCCCTCCCCCTTTCCTTAGTCGTGTGCGTGGCGGAGGGCGTCGGGCAGGAGAGGGGGGCGGGCGTCGACGAGCGGGGCTACGCGGTCCTAAAGGTGGGTGGGCGGTTGGTTTCAACCGCCCTTCAAGGGCGCTTTAAACCAACCGCCCTTCGAGGGCGGTTTAAACCAACCGCCCTGCGAAGTGGGGCCGCCTTTGTGAAAGTCAGTCGGTGTGGGCGGCCTATTCCCGCGAAGGTCTTCTTTTGAGGGCCACATTGCTTGCGTCATCGGCCGTTTGGGGCTGGGCCGCAGTGCGTGATGGCGCTGGTGGGATCAGGAGGCGGCTCGGGTGGGACGGCCCCGTGGGTGTGCCCTTGGACAGTGCCCTGATGGGATCAGGAGGCCGCCGCTGCGGTCGAGAGGCGGTTCGTGCTGCGCGCTACCTCAGTCACTGCTAGCACTGCATGGCAGCTCCCTTCTCATTCACGCGCCTCACCTGGACGCCCACAACCCCCCACCCTCCCAAACCCCACCCCGTCCACCCTCCATCGGGCAGGACATTGGGGTGCACCTGCGCGACGCGTTCAAGGCCCACTTTGGGCAGGGCGCCGACGTCAAGTACATCGACCCCTCGTACCTCATCAGGTGCGGCGCTGTTTGGCCTCCGTCGCGAGCCTCCACGCCTTTTCCTCCCGTCCCACCTCAGCAGATGGCTCTTCAGCTTCGGTTTCGAGGGGCGCACCGGGTTTTTCAGCTAGCTTGTCGTCCTGCTGGCCGCGTCCTTGGGCTGTTCGGGCCCCCTTTCCCCCTCTGCTTCATCCCTGTTTTGGCAAGCAGGTGGCTGTGGGGCCGCCGCCGCCTGCCCTGCGCTGCCCGGCCTGCACTCCCCCTGCCTTCACCGCCTGCAACAAACGCACCCACCACATGCTTGCGCTCTCCACCCCCCTCCCCGCAGGGCGACGCCGCCGTCGTCTTCAGACCGCATATACAGCAAGACGCTCGGGCAGGGCGCGGTGCATGCCTCGTTCGCAGCATACACAGGTGAGCCCTGTGTTACGTTATGTTTTATGGGGGGAGGGCGGGGCAGGGAACGGAGGCTGCTGGGCAAGCACGAGCTCAAAGCCTTGACGATGGGGGAGAGGCTTCGCTGCTGTACCCTGCCTGCGCACGTTCTTAGCAGGTGCTCCAGCAGGCCTCTTGCGGGATGCCTCCAAACGTTCAGCCCCACTCTGCCTCACCCAACACATGGCCAACACCTGCTCCGCACCCAACTGCCCGCAGGCTTCTCCATCACGATGCTGAAGACACACTTTGTGCTGCTGCCCACGCGCTGCCTAAACAAGGTGGGGGATCGGGCCCGACCCCCGGAGTGGTGGTTTGCGCCCGGAAGGACACAGGCCCCCAGGGGGCCTGGACCGCCTGCATCCCCGGCGCCTGCACATGGCTACGAACGGCCATTGCCCATGCGGCAGTCTTGCAAACGGCACGCATTAAAAACGCAACGCAATGCCACAACAAATATGCCCGTGACCCTCACACCCCCAGGGCGTGCGCTCCGTAAACGTCAAGGGCCGGACGTGGACGCGCCTCAAGACGTCCATCAACCAGCCCGACCTGTCTTGAACACAGCTATGGGCCGCCCGTGGTCAATCGGTCAACCCGAGCATATCCATCAGCGCGCCTGTGGCGCGATGAGACTCTCACTGGACTGCACTGCATTCGCAGGAGATCCTCCCTCCCCTCTCCTCCTTTGTGCCCCCCCCCCGACGGGCGCGCGCGCGCGGGGGCCACCTGAACTTTCCGTGCTTAGTCGTGGAGCAATCCCGGCAATGGGCTTTGACAGAGCGGCCCAATGCCTGTGTTGTGCCGCACATGGCGGCATTGGCGCAAGCCTTCCCCCCCAAAGGGAAAGCTTCAGGACTCGCCATCACTGCCCCCATCCATCACCCCAAACCCGCGCGCCCTCGCAAGGGGGCCTCACCTCCCATCCCACCCCTCCACTGCCACTACTGGCGGCCGGACCGCCGCCTATCAAGCGCTTCTCCAATCACGCCTTTGTCCTGGCCAGTAATCCAGCACGCCTGGCAAGCCGCTGCCTGGCGCTGCATTGGGCAAACACGCCTGCCGTGTGCCTCGCGACTGCCTTGGTTGCTTTGTCTCAGCGCCCGCTCCCTTTCCCTCCGTCGCCTGTCAAGCCCTCGGTCACCCCCCCCCAAGCTCCCTAAGCCCTGGGCCTGCACTGCACCACGCACTGAAGGCGTGCGGCAGCCAGCCTAACAAGAGCCAATCCGTCGACTCGGCCCGGTCTCTGGCATGGGCTGAAACGCGCAGGCAGAGGTTGCTGCTCGAATTTACGTGCCCTGCCATGCGCACGCCTGCCCCGCGGCCGCACCCCTGCCAGGCAGTGCAACCCTTGGGTCGCCAGACCCTTTCCCTGCTTGCATTTGGAACATGAAGGGAACATCAGTGCCCAGAAAAGTTCAAGGCGAGGTGCTTACATCACCACCAGGAGCTATGGGTTCACTTGCAGCTGGATGGGGGTTGGGGCACGATCTGAAATGCGGAGTTGAGAGTTGCAGGGAGTTGGAGTTGGAGGGGCGCTGCTGCTGGCACAGCGACTTTCCCCGCTCCACTTGCGGGCATGGATGAATTGCGCAGCTGGTGCGGCGCTCAAAGGGAGGCTTCATGCATGGATGCAGCTGCATGCAAAATGCACGCCCAAAGTCAGATGTGGCCCGGTCGGTGCCGCGCGATATCGATAGCATGGCCAATAATGAGGATGCAAAGCTAGGCAGGCTAGGCTGGCAGAGGCAGGCCAGAGCCGACGTGCGTGATTGGAGACGCACTCAGCCGTTGCAAGGCGCGTTTGTGGTGTTTCGGTGCCGGTTTCAGCTAGGGGTAGGGAAGGGGCTGGGAGATGGCGGAAGCAGGCCCAGGAGGGCCCGCCTGGTTGGTTTGAATGCGGCGGCGAACGCGGCAAAGCGAGGGGGGTGGGGTGCTTAAAAGGCAGGTGCTCCGTTTTTGGCCGGCTGATGTGAACGACCGGCTCTGCAGTGAATGCATGTGTTGGCCCATGCTTTTGAGCACAGGGAGGCATGTGGGCATGGCAGCAGGGCAAGCTGTCGTGCGGCCCCATGTTGGCAGCACGCTGACGCACCGCAGGTCAGCCGGACGGCGGCAGCTGCTGAGATGGGCGAGCCCCATTAGTTTGGGCGCAAGTCACTTTGAGCAGACTTCCAGTACGCCTTGCTTGTGTGGGTGTGGGTCCGGACCAGTGCCCCTGATGTCACAGGCACTACCATGACCATGTGCGTCACCAGCGGCGCCATCAGGGCTTGGGCGTTGTGGTGTAGCTGTAGTCGTACGCGTCCCAACCGCCTGTGGGTGGGGGGGAGCAAAGGAGGGTTATGCGGGACGCGCGGCTGGTGCTGCCTGGATCACAGGCCGGCTGCAGCAAAAGGGCCTTGCCGCATGTGCAAACGGGCAAATGCAGGTTCTAAGTGGCGCTCGTTCTGCACGGGCAAAGCCCTCCTCCCTTTGCCACCCAACACCAAGCGCACACCAAGCGCACCCGTTTTGGGGAACACCAGCGTCTTGGTGGACAGGTCGAGCGGCTGCCAGGCCGCGGACGCATAGGGAGCCTGGGCGGGGTCGGCCAGCGCGGCGGCCACCACGGCGTAGGGCTTGGCGACGGCCTCCCCGTTCCAGCCGGTCGGGGCGGCCGCCCCAGCGTCGGCCAGGTCAAAGCCGTTACCTGCGGGAGGGTGAGGGAGGTGGGGGTGTCGGGACGCGGGTGGGCGCGCGTGGTCGGGGACTTGGCGGGCGTATGTGTGGTGCACTGTGTGCCCAAGGCGATCTGCGCGAGCGCTGGCCCTTTGCTGCAGCCCCAACCCCTTGGTTCATCTCGGCTGCCGCGCGCTTTGCCTGACAAAGAGCCGGCCCTCATGATCCGGCCGTCCCTCCCCCGCTCGCGCAGGCCCCACACCACGTGCCTAACAAGGGCGGCACCCACAGCGCACTCGCGCCCGCAACGCACCGTAGAAGGCCAGGCCATCGGCAGGCGTCAGCCAGTAGTCGACCAGCACCTGCTTGACGCCCCCTGGGTCGCTTGCCGACCCCACCGAATTCACAAACGCCCGCGTGTTGGCCGCATACGAAGCCGCGCCCGGCGCGGCCGCCGTGACCTGAGTCATGAGCGTGCGCGCCTCCTCCTCGATCCCCTGCCAGGACGCAACAAATATGTACGAAGGGAACGGCAGCAGCGCGCCCGCGCGCTCGATCTGGGTGTGGGCGGTCCAATAGGCGTTGAACTGAAACCCTCGGACCGCGCGATTGTTCTGGTCGAGGTAGGACTTCCAGAGCTTCGCGGACATCGAGAACAGGGGGTTGACGCCGCCCTGATGAGGGGGAGGGGGGGAGGGTGCCGCGAGGGGTCCGGCGCCGGGCAAGAGGCGGCCGCAGGGCGCGAGCGCGACGAGGCAGCGAGGGCATGCGTGGGGGTTTCCTGCGTCGGCGGCATTGCTGGAGATCTGAAGGCTGTGGTCGCTGGCAGCAAAAGGCAGTCGAAAAGCAACCAAGAGCGGCCGAGGCAGAGCTGCGTTGGGTTGCCAGCCCGCTGCGGACGAGGTGGCAGGCGCCCGCGCACGCACCTTGACCAGCCGGAAGCGGCTGCCCGCCTTGCCGCTGGCCTGCCACTGCGCCTGCAAGTTGGCGACGGCCGAGTCGGGCACGCCCCCTGCGGGCGTGGGTTTGGGGGCGCGCGTGAGGTTCAGCCAGCCGAGTTGGCTGGTCGGATGGCGGCCAACGCAAGGCCAGCGGTAATCACAGAGTGTGGATGCTCACTGCCGGCGGCCCAGCGGGACCCCTCCCGCTCCCCTCCCCCACCCGGCCGCCGCTCACACTCCCACTGCTTGATGTTGGCGACCTCCGCCGCCGTCGGCGCCGACAGCAGCCCCGCCGCGGCCGCCGCATCATATAGGCGCCTCGCGTTCGACCCCGCCGCCGCCTGCCTTAGGGAGCTGTGCACAAAGACGCGCGCGCCCGTCGCGGGGTCACTGTACACGTCACTGATGACATCACTGCAGTATGAAGGCGTGCACCCCGTGGTCACCCATTGGTCATCGGGCTGGACGACGATGACGTCATCGGCCTCGGCCAGGGCGGACGCATAGGCGGGGGGCAGGGTGCCCGCGGGGGTGCCGGCCGCGCCGGCGGCGACCTTGTTCCAGACCCAGCTGCCAGAAGGGGGGGGAGGGTGGTTTTCAGGGGGCAAGGCTTAAGGACGTAGTTGGCTCGAGGGGCGACTCACATGGAGTTGGGCAAAAGCAGCGTCTAGGCAGTGGCGGGCACCACTTGCGCGCGTACGGACGCCCCCCCCTGCAGTGCTCCTCGCCCGCCCCGCCGAGCGCCGCCGGGGCCCCCTCGCTCACAGCGCGTCATAATCGAAGTCAACGCCGACGATGGCCATGGTGGACTGCGCCGCCGCCGCGGCCTGGGCCCATGTGCTGGCGAAGCCGATGTACTGGAGGGGCAGCAGGCGCGCGTGAGTCGCCTCGGCCACGTAAAGGCCGTACCTGCGTGAGCGCCGTTTATGGGTCAGGGGTGAGCTTGTCAGTGCTGGGTGAGCAGGCTATTGCGGCCGGGGAATGAAGAGCTCAGCAGTCGTGGGGGCAGGGCAGTGGTCTGACCATGCAAGGCCAGGCCGTCGGGCGCAGACGGCGTCGGCGAGCGGGGGCCGGCGAGGCAGCAGCCAAAAGCAAGCCAGGACGACGTGGTCCCAGGCAAAACGCCGCTTGCAAGGCTTTTACAAAGCCGAAAGGGGCCAACCTCCTAGACAGCAACACGCCATGCATTCACCTGTGCACGCTGGAGAAGACCACTGCGCCCTTGGTCAGCAGTGGATTGCTGCCGGCGCCCGCAAACGTGCCGTAGCTGCGCGCCAGGGCAGGACGGCAGGGCGCGATGGGCAGCATGCAGTTGGAAGCGCTCGGCCTCGCCGTTCACCCCACCACTTGCCGCCGAGCTTGCAGGCATGCCCTGTCTGATCAGAGACGCGCGCTCTCAGCCACTGGCCTGGCGAGTAGGCAAGCCTTATTACCAGCCGCCCAACCGCCCGGTTGCGCACAGCTGCCCCGCCGCTGCCAGCTAGGTACATACAAACTCACAGGTCGTTCACGACAAAGGTCGCAGTCTCGTTCACGTAAGTTGCATCCACCATGCGCGTTGGGTTGTAGTAGGACCGGCGAGTGTCGCTGGTGGCGGCGTAGCAGAGGCCGGCGAGGGCCGATGACACGCGCGCGGCCACAATGCTGCCGTCCTTGTCGCTGCAGGCCGTTTGCGGCGGACAAGGGGGCGAGCGTGGAGGGAGCGTGGGTGGCAAAGGGGGTGGGGGTGGGGGCGGGCCTGCTGGCCATGCGGGAGCGCTTGCCATGACGGGCACGGGCTGCAAAAGCAAGCTACAGGGGGCACTCGTCATGGCTAGTACCTGTGCTACTGGCGCCAGTCAGCATACGCAAGACCGCCGCTTGCAAGTCTCAAGCGCCCCCACCCCGCAGCCGATCCCGGGGACGCACGTGTTGACGGGGTGGATCAGCCGCGCCCCAGAGACTGAGTCTGACGTCTCGATCAACCACCCGCCCGCCAGGCCCGAGCCAATCGCGGGCAGCGGCCCTGAGGGGCACCCCGGGGCCGGCGAAGGCGAAGGCGAGGGCGAGGGGGAGGGCGACGGCGACGGCGACGGCGAGGGCGAGGGGGAGGGCGACGGCGACGGCGAGGGGGAGGGCGAAGGCGAG
>VIYE01000118.1:0-11629 GCA_008037345.1 Messastrum gracile | reverse complement strand
CCGCACCACAGAGATGGGGCCGGGGATGGGCTGGCCCTTCTTGCCGACCTCGTAGGGCGACACGTAGACGGTCGTCAGAGGCGCGGCCAGGACGGCCGCGGCGGCCTCCGGGCCCAGGCTGGCGGTGACGGCCGCCGCTTCGGCGGCGAGGCTCGTGGCGACCGACGCTTGGACGCTGGCCGCGCGCGCACGCGTGCATTGATTTAAAGGTGGGGGGGTTGGGCGTCGTGAGGTTGGGGCCCATCCCCGCCGGTCGACGAGCCCAACGCTCGCGGCGGCAACGCCCCTGAGCACCCGTGTGCCCTCACCCGTCCGTCTTGTCCGCGAGGCCGCGGGTGCCGTCCTCAAAGGTGATGACAAACTCGCCGGGATGGAAGCGCGGGCTGTCAGGGGCGGGCTTGGAAGCGAACCTTGGCCGCCGCGCGTCGACCATGCGCGGCGCCGCCAGCGCCGCCAGGAGCAGCGCCGCCAGCAGCAGGCCCGGCCTGCTAAGGGCCAGCCTAGAACGTGACGCCATTTGCGCTGCTGCTCTCAGTCGCTGGTGGCGAGGCACGTGCGCCGAAATCTAGCGCTGGTCGCGAGCCAGGTTCCAGCACGGGGAAACCGCTGGCGCGCGGGTGAGTTAGATACAGGTTGTTGAATGGAGTCGCCTTGTAGAGGCGGGGGGGGGGGCGAGACCACGGTCGGGAAGGACTTCGGCGCCGCCGCGACGCCGCCAGCCGAACGTCACTTTTTTGAGCCAACCCCTTTCCCTCTCCGCCCGGCCTGCCGGCAGGCTCCCAACCGCCTGCGCCACCATCAGAGCCCAGATACAAACGTGGGACGTCGGCCAAGCCCGCTCAAGCTCAGCAGCGCAGGCCTGTAAGGTCAGGAATTCCCAGCAGCGGCCCATGCTGCCTTGGCCTTCGGGTGCCTGGAAGCAGCGGCACCAGGCGCCAGCAGCGGCAAATACAGGCACCGCAGCCCAAGCACTCCACCGACAGACATGCAGGCGCCACTCACTTCCCGCCCGCCGCAGCAGACCCATTGCCGCGCTGGGGCGGTGGGCCGACACGACTGCCCGAGCGCCGCTGCCACGCGGCCGGCGGCAGTGCAACGTGCAGCTGAAGCCCCACCCCGTCCAACCCTGCTAGCCCTCCTCCTGGGAGCAGGCCGCCCCTCGCCAGCCAGGCGGCAGGCCCCTCAATGGGGAGGGGACTTGTGCCTGGGTCCACGGCTGCCCAGGCTGCTCCCCGGCGGGCGCCCGCCGGCCGGCCGGCCGGCCCATGGGGTGCCAGGCCATGCACTGCGCACGGCGCGCGCTTCCTGGCCAAGACCCTCCTTGCTGCCATGCCCGCAGCCATGCCCGCAGAACTCCCAGAGCCGGCGCCGCGCTGACAGGCCGGCCGTTGAGGAGGCAGTCGTTTGAGCGCAGCCGCGCCACGCTCCTAGGAGGCCTGTGGGCTAGGACCCTTCATTGCGGGCATCGCCGCCACCCGGCAAGCAAGCGGATGTGGGACCCCACAACAGACTTGCAGCTCAGCCTGCAGCCGCACGCAACCCCGGCCACGCAATTTGTACATGGCCCCCAAGCATTTGGGCTCGCTGGGTGCGGCAATCGCGACGACCAAGTCGATTGGGGCCGCAAACCCACCCCTCGCGCCACCGCCGGCGGCCTCCCGGGTAACGGCCACCCCCCTCATCCGAGACTCTGAGCAGAGCATTACACAGCACTCCCACCGGCTTCGCAACTGGCATCGACATCGCGAGCGGCGGGCGCTGGCTTTCACGGACAAGGCAGGTTTAAAAGGGGGCAGATGGCTGGTAGCCGTGTGCGTGAAGACCCAGAGCCTCAGTTTGTTGCGTCGGTGCGTGGAAAACGGGTGAGCGTGCAATGCCCCACGTCGCCTGATGGGCGAGGAGGGGACGGAGGCAGGGGAGGGGGGGAAGCAGGCCAGCCGAAAAGGGCTGTGGGCCGCCCCGAACCGCGGACGCCAAGGGCTGCTCCGCTTGCACACCACGCCCGGGCAAGGTCACTGGGTCGGGTGATCGAGCCGTGCGCGACACTGACGTGACAGCATGGGCGCGAGCGGCCCGTGCCGCTCAGCAGGGACTGGAGGGTTTGGGTGCATGCCGTGATGGGGTTGAGTGGGACCAACGCACGAAAACTTAGATGCTTTGCGATGATGGGGTGGAGTAGGGGCAAGGCTCGCAATGAGGCAGTGGAATTGAGTGGCGCTCCAGCCAAAGCCCAGCACCACGCAAACCGATCGTTGGGGGTGCACCAGCAGCCCATAACAAGACAGGGGGCGGTGCATGCGGGAGGCGCCTCGCCTAGGCAGGCTGGCGCCTCTCCTCTGCGCTCCCCATGCAACCCGCACGTCCTTTTCCGCGGCGACCTTCCAGGCTGCCAGGCAGGCTTGACTGCATGCAGCCGGCCCGCCCGCGCTGGCAGCCACATGTTTCCTCGCTTGGCAGGGAAGCGGGCGGCCGCGACTGCGGCGCACCCACAAGCAGACGCGCGCGCCAGCGGGCTTGTGGGCGGGAGGGCTTGTTGCCACCGCGGCAGTGCAGCCACGGTCAAAGGGGTCGCCGCCGTAGTCACCAGTGGCCCGCCCACGCCATGGGGCCGTAGTATTGGCGCTGCGGGAGCGTGGCGCCAGGCGCAGTGGCGTTCGGGGAGGGGTTCAGGTTGAAGGACAGCCTGCTAGTAGACGGGACTCACAGCCCCCACCATACCACCAACTCCACTGACGTGCTGCAGCCCCCCCATCACCCCCACACCACACGCGTGCGTGCGTGCCAGCACACCCGTCCACCCACCCAAGGACCCACACACGCATGCCCACACGCCCATGCACAAGCGAGCACGCGTGCAAGGAAACCGACACTGTGCATGGACGCCGCCGGCGCACCACGCCGTTCTTGAGCAGGGAGTAGTCGCCGTTGGTGGCCGCGTCGTCCCACCTCCAGCTAGGGTCGGCGTTGCGGTTGTTAAACGCAGTCGTCAGCTTGTTCTGCGCGTGCGTGAGAACGTCAAAAGGTGGCGCGTCCACCAGGAAAGAGATGGTGCAGTGGGCAGGGGTTCAAACGGCCATCGAACGGGTGGCAACACACGGGGATTCACACGCGGTGCACATGGCCGATCATCCATGCAGGGATGTTGCCCCTGCGCAGTCCCTGAACAACCACCACCCCCATCATCAACCCAACTGCACTCATGAACCCTGAAAGCCCCCTTGACTAGAGCAGACTGCCTACACGCAACCTTGGGTGTGCAGCACAAAGTGCTTCGCCGCCCTTGAACCTCTACCAAAGACAAGGGGACTCACACCCCTTCCCAGACACGTGCTCTCACCAGGTTGTCGTCGCCCGTCGTCCCGTCAGTGCCATCGCCCAGCTTGCAGTCGCCGGCGGCCTGGGTTGGAGGGAGGGGGTCGCTGCGGTGTTTGCGCGCAAGGCGCGTCTCTGACGCGCACGCGTTTGCAGCCTCCGGAGGCTGCCGATCCGCCCACGGCAACCCCTCAGCCCCAGGCCCGGCGGGATCCTGGCCCCGCTCTTCCGCAGGTCCGGCCTGCCCCAGGGCCGGGCTCACGAAGCATCTCGCGGCGATGCCCGCAATGTGGGGAGCGGCCTGTGAGGGGTGGCAGCAGGGGTCAGAGGGCGGCAGGGGTCAGAGGGCAGCAGGGGGAAGAACCCATTCATTGGGGCGTTTCATTTCGTTTCATTTGGGGCACAAGTCCGCTTTGGGGGATGGCGCAGCGGGCCCCCTGCGTTGCTCGCCCACCAACACAGGCAGAGAGGCAAGGCTGCTTGCCACCCACACAAACACACACCCGCCATGCTCGCGCCAGACCCCACCTCCACCTCCGCCCAGGCGCAACATTGCCCGCATCGAGGTCGAGGAGATGCTTGCCACACACGCACCGACCCACTCACCATCGACGTCCCGAACATCCAGCTGTACTTCTCATTCCTCACGGTGCTACGCTCAGGGGCAGTGGTTGGGTGCGTGTTTGTGTTGGCGCAAGGACACGTGCATGCGAACGGCGGGGGTAGGGGAGAGCGTCACTGGCCCTAGCCCACCGCAGCCGACACACTGCCACCCTGCCCGCCAACATTGTCGCGCGCCCCCAGCGTGCCCGTCCCCCGCTGCCACGTGGGAGGGCTTACGAGTAGATGCTGTGAAGGCGCGCAGCGACGGCAGGGCAGCGTGGTCACGCCGGAAAGGCAAGGGCCGGATTGAAGGGAGTGGGGTCGCAGCAGGTCAGCCAGCGAGTGTAGGGTGAGGCTTGGCGCTGGCTGTGCTTGCACGGGCCCGCATGCGTCGGCCATACAGCCGCCTGGCGGCCTGGACACCTGCCAAGCCTCGCGTCAAAACAATGGACAGCGCAGTTGTCAGCAGGAGGCACACTGCCTAAACGCGAATATGGTTGATGAGGCCCAGCAGTGGTCTGGCTGCTCTCGGCCTATGCGGCCCGAGGCCTCCAGCCCGCCCACTCACAACGTCCCGGGCGCCATGAAGGTGCGGGCCATCCGCTTGGCTGCCTCCTGAGCATTGGGGTTGACAGCAGACACCCTGCGGTTTGCGCCGCCGCGCGCGCGAGCCGAAGGGGTGGGGTCAAGGCTTGGGGGCCCTTGTGTGTTGTGGGGTTGGTCGCCGCGGCCCATGCACCCGCCCACGCACCCAGGTCAACCCAAGAACGCTGCCAACCACCGCGCCCGATGCACGGTGTCTGTTGTCGCTCCAGGTGATTCGCACTGCTCAGTGGGCCCGTCGCAGCCTCATCAAGGGCGCGGCCCCGGCCACTCAAATCACGACTTGTCCGGTGTGACCGGGGCTCACCAGTCACTGAACCAGACGGGCGAGCACCTGGGAAGAGGGGGCCGGGCAGCAAGGGTCTCGGGCTGTGCAAGCAGGCCCTGGGCCAAACAAACGCGGTTTTATTCCCCAACACCAGGGCTGCGCTTCTTATTGTCAGCGGTGCGGCACGCACCAGCTCCAGGCAAGCGGCTGCATGGACACCGGCCGCAATTGCTTGCACAAGAGCATGTGCAGGCGCACATGCACACACAACAGTTCCCATCCAACCCACTGAGCCCGCCCGCGCGTCCCATTAGGGCTTGCCCGCTCACTTGCGCGTGACAGCCTTGCCGTCTGCGGTGGTGGCGGTCTTGGTGCTGCACGAGCGGCTGACAGCAGTCGTGATGATCACTCCGTCGCAATTCCCGGGCAGCTCGTCGGCGGCAACCTCACGGCCATAGTTGCCGGCAGCGGTGACGAAGATCTGCGCGGGGCGCGAGGCGTTGATCAGTTGGTGGCGTGAGCACAGTGCGTGTCAGGGGCAAAAGGGGTGGTGGCTGCCGTGTGTACCATTGTGCCTGCCCCTGCCCCCAGATAAAGAGGGCGGCGGGCGCGAACGCCGCCAAACCGGGGATGAGCGCCGGTCATTGGAGCGAGGGGACAACCGGCCGGCCGGCCGGGCACGGTTCACTCACGATGCCATATCTGCACAGGCCGAGAGTTGCCGCAGGGTCCAGCGAATGGGGCCGGGGGGGGGGGGTGTACGGGCCGAGTCAGACAGGGAAAAGGGCGTAGCAGGCGCCCGCGGGCCAGCGCCTGCAGGCCTATCACAATCACAATTGCAGCTTCGGTTGACCTGCCGCCGTGCAATCACCATCCCGGCCCAGATGCGGGTGCCCGGTGTGCGCACTTCTTCCGCAGGTTCTGGATGCGTCGGCAATATATCGCGAGGGCTTGGGCCTCCAGCGTCGAATCGCCCCAGCTGCAGAAGATGCGAGGGGGCGGACCCGTTGCGTTGGGCAGCGCTCAGGGTGTAAACGGCGACACCGCGCAAACGGGCTGGGTGGGGTTGCACTGCCGGCGGTCAGTGCGCAAAAGGAGAAGATTCGATGCTGTCAGGTCACAAACGCGTGCGTGCTTGCAGAAAGGCGGCCGCCCGCCAGGTGCCATCCCCGAGCCAGCCCGCCCAACAGCTGCATCGAAGGGGGCCCTGCCCGCTCTCACCTCATGTTGATGACCTGACAGGTTTGGGAAAAGGGGGGGTGGGCAGGGGTACAGCCTCCGTGAGTTCCAGGAAAGCGGGAAACGGGAGGCATCAGATCGGCGCCGGGCAATGGGCCTCTCGCATGCACGTCAACGCAGCTGCTTGAGCCGCGCAAAGGGGCCGTCAACGGTGCGGCCAGATCGCCCGCCCAGGCGACAAGGCGAGACCGGGCGGCGCTGAGAGCGCGCGCTCCGTTGGCGGCCTGGGTGTTGCCCTCGCTGGCGTGTTGGCCCCTCCCTTGCAGCTCACACCCCGTGACCCACCGCCACGTTGTCCTTGTTTCCGTTGTTGACTGCGGGTTTGGGGCGCGGTAAGGGGTTTGCATGAGCCACAGCGTGGGCCCTTTCAGGGTGGGCCTAGGCACCCCGTTGCACGGCGAGCGACGCGCTCCGCCCGCCCGTCCCAGCCCAACGCTCTGACTCCCCCCGGCCCCATCAGGCCCCTGCTGCCCATGAGCCTCACGGATGTCGCCCATTGCATCGTAATAGCCGAACGTCATCATCTCATTAGTCGTCGGGTGGTTGGACCGCGCAGCCCAGATCTGACGCACGGGAGGGGAGGGACAGAAAGGGTGCGCGGGCAGGGAAACGGCCGCACGGCCATGGCAGATGGCAAGTTTTGGGAGGCCAGCCAAGATTTACGCACACCCCACTCTCCATATGAGCTGGGGCCAGGCACGCTGCCCCCGGCTAATTGGACAGGCACACGCAGGCCGTCTTGCACTGCCCTTAGCCAGCATTCTGGCACAGGCCAAGACGGGGTTTTGCCGGCTCTTACCGCAGGTTATGCACGCTGGGTGCAACCCGGGCGGTGGCCGGCTTCTGCCTCCTCATGGTTCCACCTCCCCAACCTCCCAAGGCCCCTCACCTTGACATTGGGCAGCACACCCCACATCCCGGAGCCTGCAAGTCGGGAAAGCAGCCATGCGGCCAAGGAGGGTTTGAACAGGTGCCTTGAACAGCCACGAGGGGCGGCACGCGCCGTCAGTGCAGTTTCTGGGAAGGCTTCGGGCTTTCGGGAGTGCCGGCCCTTGAGTGGGTGCGTGCAGGTTCTGGATTCTGTTGCCGGCGATGACCCCTTGACATCCCGCCAAAACACGGCCCTGCCCACTGAGGACAGGGCCGCTCACCGCGATTCTTTGCACCCACAATGCCCTGATGAAATTGAATGTTGGCAAGGACGAGACACAGCAGGTGGGGGGAATGGGAGGCAGGGTGTTGGGGTGCACACAGATTGGGCAAGGCGGTGCCGCCTTCCTCTCTCGCCATCAGCCACATTGGCGGCGCTGCTATTCAATGTGTTGGTGCATTCCCGCTGGCTGTCGCCCCGCCCGCCCGCACACATTCCAGCCCTGGCCTCGCTCAGACGCCGGCGCGCGGGGCATGCAGCGCACCGCCACGTGCGTGCCGTGGCTTTCTGCATCGTCGTAGCACTCAGCTGTCGCCGCGGCGGTGAGCAAGAGGTGCAGATTGAGGAGACAAGGGTGATCAGGGCTTGTGTGGGCACCGCAGCGGGCGGCACCTGGCCTTCTGGGGCCTTGTCGGGTGGCAGGCTCCCCACCCGCGTTTCTAATGGCTCGAGCGGCCGGGACGGGAGCAAGTGCGCCAGGTGTTGCGGAGCATCTGTGCCAGCAAAAGCAACCTCTACCCCTGACCCAGCTGCGTGGGTACACGCCAGCGCCGGGTCTCTGGGGGCGGCCGGTTTAAGGCCAGTTCGTCAGGTGTTGCGGAGCAAGTGTGCTGGCGACGGCCTCTAGCCAGCCTCACCCAATCTGAACCCCAACGCCGGATACCCGGGGGCGCTACTCACTTGTACCGTCGTGAGTCGTCTGTTGCGGGGCCCAGTTGCGGCAGGCGACTGCATGGGAGTAGGTGGGGATGGAGGACAGCGACACATAGGGACCAGTGTGCGTAAGATGATGCTGCCCGGCGCAATTGAAGGGGCCAAGGGGCTGAATACAGCCGGCTTAAGGGCGCGCATGCCCGCCAGCCCCACCGCACCAGGGAGCCGAGTTGCTCGGGCGCCATGCACCCATGTGCCAGCCGCCGCAAGCGCCATCAAAATGGTCATTTCTGCTGCTTAACCAGCTCGCGGTAAAGGCAAGGGCGCAGGCAATGGCATGCACGTCGAAATCTGGGCGGCTAGGGGCGCACCGACGTTCAAGGCTGTATGGGGGCCAACGCCAGAGTCCATGATCTGTTTTGGCGCAGCGCGTGAGGGGCGGCATGTAAGTAAAGGGGGGAGGACCTTGCGAGCGCATGGGCGGGTCGGCGTGTTGGCGCTGTGCCTAAAGGCAAGGTCCGGGTGCCGCCAATGGCGCTGCAGGCAAGTGCAGCAACAAAGCACATGCATTGGCGCACCGCATCCTCCCACCACCCTGCGACTCGCCATGACTGAGTATTTGCCCTCGTCCTTGAAAAGGTTCAGAAAGGGCGCCCTTAGGTTGCCGTTGGCGTTCTTGATGGTGGCCTCAATGATCTCATGGCCCGGGAGCTGGCCGCAGAAAGGGGTGCCAAAAGGGGGGTGAAGTGGCCAGAGGGAGGGGTCAGCGTTCGCCTGCAAGTGTGGCTGGCACCCCAAGCCTCCCATGCACCGCGCACAGCACTTGGCCTGAGCCACCCTTCTCACGACTGCCCTCAGGGCCTTTGCAGTTTGTTGCGCCACCAACTGCCCGCATGCGCGGAGCAGAGGGTTTGGAGGCAACGAAGGCCCCCCTGGGGCCCCCAACATCCCCCCTCATGCTGGCGCCCGGCCTTGCAAGTCCGGCCCCATCCATCTGCCCCCATCAGCAGGGTTTGTCGGAAAACGCTCACGTTGCCGCCAAGGAAAGGGTTCTTGGAGTTTATGATGTTGCCGCGCGTGAGTGGCGTGTAGGAGCAAGAGCCCCAGAGGGGCTGTGGCAGGTGATGTAGCCAAAGACGGGGTGCAGAAAGACCGCGCGGCGGGTGGGAACAGGCATGGGGAGGGAGGGGCCTCAGGGGCCAAACGGCAGGCCGTGCTGGAGGCCCTCCGCAAATACCATGCTGAGCAGGCTCTGACACGCCAAACGGGCGGCCAGCAGCAGGCACACGCGCCGCACCAAAGACCAGGTCCCCCCGTCAGGCCACTCGCCTGGCAGAAGTCACTGCAGCTGTCGGCAGTGGCGCTGCACCTGCAATGGGCAAACACACGCGGTGGGGGGGGGGTGCCAGGCAAGCGGCGGGGCGGGTGACGCATGGGAGCCAACCCATGGTTGGAGACACCGGGCCGGCCCAAGTGCCGCAGGAGGCCGTCGGGAAACGGGCCTGTACGGCATGCACTTGCGTGCCTCCCATCGGCAATTTGGGCCAAGGACCGCCCCCCAGCTCGCTCACTTGCTGGTGTCGGCCCGGCAGCACTCCTGTCCGGGGCACGAGGCCGCCGGGCTCCACGACAGGCTGTCCACAGTTTGGGAGGCAAAGGGGATGCAAAGGGGTTGGCAAAGCCGGGGCTGGGCGAGGTGAAGGGGGAGGACAAACAACAGCGGCTTGCACGCGGGCGTGCGTGTCGCCGGAAGAGCCCCCGCACCCGGCCCTGGCCGCCCTCCCATGCTGCGAATTAGGGCCAACTGGCACATGTTTCCATGCATCGCCCCACCCACCCGCATACGGCCTTGCGCTGGGCGATTGAGTTCCGGTCCACGTGGGCGACGCCGGGGGCCTGCTTGATCAGCTGCACTATCTTGTCCGTGATGGCGTCGGCGGCGGCCGGCCGGGCGGCCGCGCCGTCCAGCAGCCGCTCGTTCATGCGCACGATAGTGATGGGTCCGGGGATGGGCTCGCCCTGCTTGTCGACCTCGTAGGGCGACACGTAGACGGTCTTGAAAGGCTGAGCCAGGACGTCCGCGGCGGCCTCCGGTCCCAGGCTGCTGGTGACGGCCGCGGCCTCGGCGTCGAGGCTCGCGGCGACCGACGCTTGAACGCTGGGGGCGAGCGCATTGCATGCGTGTATTCGGAGGGTTTTGGGCGAGGTGAGGGGCCAGCATGTCTGGCACACCGAACAGCGTCGAGCAGCAAGGGCTGCTGTCAAACGCGAGGGCAGTCTTCTCGCCGCGCCGTGCCCCGCCTGCGCCCGCGCGCTTCTCACCCGTCTGTCTTGTCCGCGAGGCCGCGGGTGCCGTCCTCAAAGAAGATGACAAACTCCCCTGGAAAGAAGCGACGGCTGTTCGGGCGGGGCGGGAACGTTGGCCGATCACGGCGCGCATTGGCAGAGCGCGGCGCTGCCGACGCCAGGAGCAGCGCCGCCAGCAGCAGGCCCGGCCTAAGGGACGGCCTGAAGGCTGTCATGTCTTCTAGCGGCCGCCCAGGGCGTCACGTACGCTGGTGGGAGCGTCCGTCACGTTGGACCGCAGCGGTCCAGCACTGTCGCTGGAGGATCAGCGGTGAGCGCCGTTGATAGAATGTTTGAGCGTGCTGCATCCGCTTCGCGGAGGCGATGGGGACGGGCAGGCGGTTTTCGGAGGTCGTGCCTGTGTCACTTGCCAAGTGACGCCAGTGGCAGCCTGCTCTTCCACGGACGGGACGGCCCCTTCCCCCTGCGCCCCGATTGTCCCCTGGCCTGGGTCGCCGCGGCCCGCTCTTCCACGCACAGAGCACGGGGCGCTTTGAGGCCAGCTGCCCCTACAGCTCGGCGCGCTGCGGGCAGCGCGGCGCGGCGCGGTGCTGGAAGGCCCATCGGAACTCACGGCGCTGGCCAGCTGTGGGCCAGGCGCTGCCTGCCGCCCCTCCTGCCAGGCCCGAACGCGCGCTGGGTTCTCCCTTTCGCTCTCATGACACTCCATTCGTGGTAAGAGGCCAAATGCGGCCGTCGGCACGGCTTAGTGTGTTACGACAACGCGTGGGCCCTAAGAACCCTTGTGAGAACCACGGGTCAGCGCAGCACCGTCCATGCTGCAATCGGTCGCCGGCCCCACCCTCCCAGGCGGCGCGCCGTTTGCAGCCGCCTCGCTTGCGACGGCGCGCCGGCCATGGACGAGCGGCCTCCTGCGCACGCCTGTGACCCAGCGTTTGACCCAGCTGGCAGGTTTTGAGGCTTCACCAACCCCACGCACCTTTTGAGGGCAGGCCACCCACCCCTTGCCCGGACCGAATGCCTGCGTTTGCGGCTTCCTTGGGCTGGCAGTGAGTGAGGGGGCGGCTCCTGCACGCACGCGCGGCGGCCAGGGGCACCGGGGCCAAGCGGCGCGGGCGGCGCAGCGGCGACACTTCGACCCTGGTGGACGCATACACCTTTGTGTATGCAGAATTACCACGGCACACACAGTTACACCACCCAAAGTCGACCTCGATCGCCCACAGCCCTCGCACGAACAAGTGCAAAGTTGAGAAGCATAGGGGATAGGATGCGTCGCAGGCTGTTGCCCGCGGCGCGGCAGCTGCTGCAGCACGCGTCCTGGTGTGGCGCACCAGCACCAGCAGCACGGGGGCCCCTCTTGCCCGGCCAGTGGGGCGCCGGCAGCGGCTGCAGCAGCTGGCACGACCAGTTACCGTCGTCTGCAGCGGCAACGCGGCGGGTATCGTCGGCCGGCGCCGCGCCGGGCGGCGCCTCTGCCGCCGCCGCAGCGC
>VIYE01000117.1:0-11635 GCA_008037345.1 Messastrum gracile | reverse complement strand
GGCCCCGCGCGCGCCGCCGCCCTCCCGGCCGCCGTCCCCCTCGTCGCCCTCGTCCTCATCCTCATCATCGTCCTCCTCCTCCTCCTCGGCCCCCTCCTCCGCGGCGGCGATGTCGTCGGGGACGTCGGTTTCCGCCGCGCCCGCGCCCGCGCGCCGCCGCTGGGCGCGCTTGACGTGGGCCATGCCCACGAGGCTCTCCTTGACGGGGCCGCCCTCCTCGTCCTCGATCTCCGCCAGCGTCTTGCCCTTGTGCACCTTGCTCGTGGTGACTGGAGCGCGCGGGGGGTGGGGGGTGGGTTGGGAGGTGCGGCAAACTGGTGAGGAGGGCAAGGTGCGGCAGCTATTCCCACGTCGGCTGCCGGCAAAGCAGCGCTCGCATGTCGCAACAGCTGCTGCCTGCCTCGGCGGCGGCCGCCGCCCAAAGGTGGGGCGCCTAACCTGCTCTCCTCGGCCACGCGCGTGCGTCATGGCCCATCTGCCCGTCTCGCCATCTCTCCCCTTGACCCTGTCCACCGCCGCAGTGGGTGCGCGCTCCGCAACCGCGCTCACCGGGCCCCGTGCCGACCGGCGGCAGCCCCTTCTTCTCGCGCTTGCGCGCCTGCTCGTCTTCCAGCGCCTCCCGGATCAGGCGGTCCGTCAGCGCGTCGCGGGGGCGCTCCGCGGCCTCCACCAGCTCGTCCACCAGCTCGGAGCGCGGCCGCTTGGCGCCGGGGGGCGGGATGGGCGCCGCCATGTCGCGCTCGCGCCCGGGGGGTGCACTGGGCGTGCCGGCCCTGGGGCTGGGGCTGCGTAAAAGCTGCTTGCCGGGTGGTGAACGTGTATAGCGGGAAGAACGGCTGGTGTGATCACGCCCGTTGCGGCCGCTTGGTGGGTTGCAATAGCCCTGCACGGTATTCGTTCTGCGTTGATCCCCTGTTCGTTTCAAACACGACAGCTGCAACCAAACACCGATCGCCAGATCTACGACACCTCCCACCTGTCGCCCTCCCTCGCCCAACATGGCTGCCACCACTGCGGAGGCGGAGCTCACCCAGGTGCTGTGCAACCTGGAGGGATGCGTGCAGGGCGACGCGGACGCCAGCACCCGCGTGGCGGCGCTCAAGGCCTTGACGGTGCGCTCCCGCACGGCGCCAGCGCTGACGGTGCTTGGCCCAGCAGGCGTGCCGCCAGCGCAGGGCCCTCTGGGCAGGCGGATCCGCGAGAACGAGAGGGACAGGACAGGGGAGTGGGGGAAGCAAGCCGTGAGGAGGCCCGGGCCGCCGCACCAAGCGGGGGGTGCGCCCGCGGCTCCCCAAACACACTCGGCAGCCGCGCCTGCTGTGATCGCCGCCTTTTGCCCTGCACACCGCCCGCAGCACCGCCCCACCACGCGCACCATCAAACGTGCAACCCGCAGGCCCTGGTGGACCCCACGGATGAGTCGTACGAGGTGCAGCGCGCCGCGGCCGACCGGCTGCTGCCAGCGGTGCTGATGCAGGTGGGTGCCGGCGGCTCCGCGCGTGGACGGGGCTCACCCCGCCAGGAGGGGCGGAAGAGCCGGCCGCCACCCAGGGGCGCACCTTGAGCTCCGTCCCTTTTTCCACCTCGCCCGCAGTAGTCTGCCCTGAACCCCGCCTGCTTCAAGACCCACAATTGCCACCGAAGCGCGCTCCCCCGCCCAGACGACGCCCCCTGCTTCGTCCTCCCTCCCTCCCTTCTCCCAACCCCTTCCCCAGCTGCTGGAGGACGACGACGCCGAGGTGGCGGTGGAGGCGGCCAACGCGCTTGCGGCGCTGTCGGAGCACGCGGGCGTGGTGACGGACCGCGTCGAGGCGGGGCACTTTGCGGCCACGCCCGAGAAGGTGTCCCTCAACCCCGTGCAGGTCGGCGGCTGTGGAGGGTTTCTCCTTGAGTGGTGGAAGCACGCGGGCATGCACAAACCGGCGCCTGGCAGCTGCGCTGCAGGCGCGGGATGGAATGCATGCCCCCTTCCTCGCCTGCAGCTGTCGGGTCCCAGTGGCGGCAGCCCAAGGACGGGCCCCTCTGATGCATGCACACCCCCCCTCCCCGCCCTGCAGGAGGCGGTCGGCGAGCTGGAGGGCATCTTTGGGTGAGGCCTGTGGCAGAGGGGCAGTTTGGAGGCCCGAAGCGCATTGTGATGCCCGTCAATCAACCCGGGGTAGCTCGTGATGGCCTGATGACCCCTCCCTTTCATGCAACAGCTATCAGCCAACCACCAACCTCTCCCCGACGCGCCCCGCCGCCGCGCCGCACGCAGCGTTCTCGTCAACATGCGCTTCAGCGACAACGAGACCGTCGCCACGGCCGGCACCGAGGCCCTCGCCGCGCTGACGGCGCTCAACCGCTCAAACACCCTGGCCCTCATCCACGAGGTGGGGGGATGAGGGACTAGGGTGGGCGCTCTGGCGAGAGCATGATTCGCCAGCCAGTATCCAGCAGTCGACCACCACTACTCCCAGGGGCAGGGCCCTTGGCTGGCGCGTGCTCCCCTAGTCCCCCCACCGTGCCTGAGCCAGCCCCACTCGCCCCCGTCCCCTGACCCACCCCGCCCCGTTCCGTGTTCCGCAGGTGGTCAAGCGGCTGGGCCAGGGGGAGGCGCGCGCCCTGGGGGCGCTGGAGGACCTCATCGTGGGCTTCGACGTCAAGTGAGGGGGGGGGGCGGGGGCGAAGGGGTCGCAGCTGCCCACGGCTTCGGTGCGGGGCGTGCGGCTGTTTCCTGCCAAGCTCTGCCTCTCAAGCCCCCATGCATCGGTTGGCAGACAGCCGCGGCCCACGCCTTGCTCCACTCCCTGCCCTAACCCCGGCCGCCGGGCTGACCCTCCCTCCCCCCACCCAAAGGGACGACGCCGCGGTGCTGCTGGACCAGGCGCTGAGCCCCGCGCTGGGCTTCCTGCGCACGGGGTCCCCCGAGGACAAGGCGGCGGCCGCGTCGCTGCTGGGGGCCATCACCGAGGGCCGGCGCGGCGCGGCGTCATTCCTGGTGGCCGAGGGCGCGCTGCCCATCGCGGCCGGGCTGCTGACCGAGGGTGCGCCTAGCAGCGGCGGAAGGGGACGGTGTCGGAGCAGGATGGGGCGGCGCAGCAGGGTTGCGGGCGCAGCAGCAGCAGCAGCAGCAGCAGCAGCAAGCATGTGCGTGATGTCCGCGGCTGTGCCGAAGCGCCAAGGCGTCTCTTGGCATGCCGTCATCCTCAAAACTGAACCGGGCAGCTCAAGACACCTCACCGCGCATGCACCGCGCCTCCTCTTGCCGCCACCCTTCCTGTTGCCCCAACCTTGCCGCCCTTCCGCCGCCAACAAACCTTCAGGCGACCTGCCCGCCCGCGACGCCGCGGCGCTGCTGGTGTGGACGCTGGTGAAGGACGACCGCAAGCTGCTGGCCCCCGAGAAGGGCGCGCTCGGGGTGGCGGGGCCCAAGCTGATCGAGCCGCTGCTGGAGATCGTGGAGAAGGTGAAGGGTTGCGGGTGGGGGTGACAGGATAGGTGGGGGGTGGGTGGGTGGGTGGGTGGGTGGGGGTTGCAGAATGGCATAGAATGGCATGGGCAGGTTGAAGAATGGCATGGGCGGGTTCCAAACGTGCGACCGTGGCCAGGGGTGCAGGCGCTCAGAGCTTGGGGGTGCAGGCGCTCAGAGCCGTGGGTGCGTGCGAACCCAGACAGCATCATGCTGCGCCCGACGCATCCCCGCCGCCACCCGCTCACTGCGGGTATGCGATCCGCTGTCCTGAACGCCGCCGGCTCTCAGAGTGAGGAGCACGCCGAGGGCGGCGAGGGCGAGGAGGAGGCCGAGGCGGAGGAGGTCGCGGTGGACAACGGCGACGCCGCGCTGCTCCTGCTGCGGTGAGGTGGCCTTGGTGGCGGTCCGAGAGGGGGTCGGTCGCAGTGGGGGAAGGCCCGCGAGGTGGTGCTTCTTGAGCAGGTGTCGCTGTGGTTTGTGCTGCGCAGCGCATTTCATGCTCAACCGCAGGCTGACTGATGTGCTGGGGCGTCCCCTCTTCACCCTTGCCAGGGCGCTCGCCTCCCAGGACGAGGTCGTCGCGGCCAAGCTCCAGGGCTCCGAGGGCCTGCTGGCCACGCGCCGCTGTACCATCATGTGATGCGCTGGCGCCTCCCTCTTCTGCCAGCCGCAGGAGCACATGCTTGGCAAGCCGGCCCCTACCACCCAGTAGCCTCTCGCTTTTTCCGCACGTGACAGCCAGGACTATGCGAGGTGTTTGCCCGGGGGAACAGCTTTTTGTCATCGGCAAGACTGCAATGCATAATGCACCAAGGCATGGGCATTCTGCAGCTCTCGCCTCGTTCTGGGCGGGCGCGTGTAAGGAACTTCCATCCCCTAATGATCCCTTGGTTGGTTGGCGGCTGAGGCCTGGTCAAGGTGGTCAACCGACGAGGGGCCTCAGGAGAAGGCACGCACGCGCCAGCGTTGGATGCGCTCAAAGTACGCAGCCAACCAGCTGAAAAGGCGCCGCACTGCATGCGGGCGAGCAGGCGTGCGTGGGTGCATGGCGTGTGCGTGTGTGTTCGCTGGGGAAGTGGCAGCGAGTCCGCACCACGAAGACTGCGGCACACCGAGCACGGCACGGCACAGTCGACCCCCAGCGGTCAAACTGCAACCCGCCAGTGCCAGGCCACCTTGGGAGCATCACACACAAACCAGAACACTGCGCATACAGCTCGTATTCAGCCCGCGGGCCAGATCGCGGTCAAGCGTTTGACGCGCGGGTCGGCTGTCAGGCCCGTTTACACGCCAATCTCCGATGGACCTCTCGCCCGCACAGGTGTGAGAGGCACCACGTAGGCCCGGATGTGTCGCAGCAGGGGCACGCCATGCCGACTGCGCCGAGCGCTGCAGTCGCCGCCGCTGCTCGGACTGGCGCCGCAGCAGCCACCTCACCGCGCCCTTGGCGCCCGCGCAGGCCTCCGCGCCGACCGCGGGCAGGCGGGCCGCCCGCTTTGCACCTGCCGCAGCAGCGCCGCAGGACGACAGCCAGCCGCACGGCGCGGCGCCCCACCCCCCGCCAGCGCCGCGCGCTGTCTCGTTCGCCGAGCTGCCGCCGCCTGGAGCGGCCAATGCAAGCAGCAGCGGGGCCAAACGCGTTGGCTTTGACCTGCCAGCGGGCTCGTCAGGCACGGCCGACCCGGCCGGTGGCGGCAGCAGCGGCGGTGGCGATGGGGCCGGTGTGGCAGCGGCCACGCCCGTCGTGTTTGCGGGCGTCTCAAGGCGGAAGCAGGAGCAGCTGCAGCGCGAGCTCAGGTGGGCCGTTGTTGGGTGCCCGGTCAGAGAAAGCATTTGAGGGCTACTGGGTGAATGGACTTGCGCGCATGCGTTTTGCAGCTGGGGCCGGTGCCGGCGCGTTGCCTGTCGAGTAGCCGTCAAGGCCCCTTCCCTGTCTGTGACCTTGTCCTTTAAGGATTTAGGGTTTGCCCCTCCCACCTCTCGCCAACAATGCCTACGCAGCCAAGGCGCCAAGCAGCGCAGCAAGTACGACGAGCGCGAGGTCGACGGTGCAGTGAGCACATGCCTTTTTCCTCAGGGATGCCAGGGTGGGCGGAGCATCCAAGCAAGGGCCGGGCGCTATCGGCTATCTAGCAAAACACCCCGAGCCGCTGTGCCCGAACGATGCAACACGTGCTGTGCGATGCATGCATCCAGGTGGAGGACATCCCGGACCTGGAGGAGGAGGGCCGCGAGGACCTGACGCGCGTGGTGCGGGCCCACCCGCGGCTGCCCTGGAGCAGTGAGGCGATGGGCGGGCATTGAGCATTCCGCTCGGTGCATGTGCCGTCACCAACAGGCGCACTGTGGGGCGCTGGTGAGAGGAGGGTGTCCGGACCGCGACAGCAGCCATTGACAAAGGCATGCAACACCCACACCGCGCAGCTCACTTTTCCACGTCCGCCCTGCGTTTGCAACCCAAACCCACTCAGGTGGCCCAGGCCCCCCGCAGCCACCACATGCGGGTGCAGCCCATCGCCGAGCTGCAGCGCGACAGCGTATGGGTGCCGGCGACAAGCAATGGCGGCGGCGGCGGCGGGCTCGACATAGACCTATCCCTGCTGACGGCCTGCCTGTGCCCGTCGGACCAGGCACGCGCAGCGGCAGTTGCAGTTGCGGTTGTGGGCGCAGGCGGCCTGCTGGCAGCTGCCATGTCCGCAGGGGTCCCGTTGTGCATGCAACACCTGCCAGGTGTTGCCTTCCCCAAGCACCACCAGCAAAGAATGCCGCCCCCTCCGCTTCAACTGCGAACCCCCAAGGTCCAAGAGGAGGGGGACGATGTGTGGGAGCCCGACCAGCTGCTGTCGCTGCTCAAGGCCGAGCTGCAGGGGGGCGGCGACGGGGCGGCGGCCGACGGCCAAGGTGCGGTGGGGCAAGGTGCACCCGACGTGCCGTGATGCTGGCATGCTTGATCGCCGCTTGACACTAGTGCCCATGTCCCCGCGGCTTCCGGCAGGCTGTGCACCCAGAACCCCTCCTTGCTGCCATCCTCCGCCTCTCTACGCCCCAGACAAGGACGACATGCGCCAAGTGCGAGAGGCGATGCCATTTACAGTGTATTCACAGATGTAACGCTAACATGATTGGCAGACAAGAGCGCCCCACAGCTCAGGCCGCCGTCTTGATCATGCCTTGCCGCCGCGCGAACTCAAAGATGCCGCCGGCGTCGATCACAGGGCCCGCCTTTGGGGGGAGAGGCGCGAGGAGTGCAGGCGAGATTGGAGGAGGAGTTGAGTGGTTGTGTGGAGCGCCGACTTGCGCATGTGCAGCGAAACCACCACGCGCGAACCAAGGGGGTTCAACGCAGTGCAAACGAACCAGGCAGCCGCGAGGGTGCGGCGCTGCTGAAGGCCTTGTCCGTTCTCGTGCCCCCACCCCCTCCCCCTCGCCCGGCCCCACCCCGAGTGGCGCGCACCTCGCCGATGGGCTTGAGGGAGTACTCCTTGCCGGTGGAGTGGTTGATGAGCACGTCCTTCTCCATGTCCACCGTCACCTCCTGCCCCGTCACCAGCTCGTCGCACAGCCGCGCGTCCGTCTCCACGGGGTACAGCTCGCCCGTGGAGATGCAGTTGCGGAAGAAGATGCGCGCGTACGACTGCGCCACCACCACCTGGGAGCCTGCGCGCCCCGGGGTCGGTGGAGGCGCGGTGGCGGAGCGAGCAGGGTGGGCGGCGGGGAGTGCGAGGCCGGGGTGGCCGCAGGCGGCGGCGCGACGGCGGTGCAGAGGCGCTGCTTACTGCTGTTGCCGTGAAAGCCAAGTGTGGTGCATGGACCCCACAGAACGTGGTCGGCAGGGCGCAACCTGGTGGGGTTGCACACGAGCACCACCCCGCCCAGCCGCGCCTCCCCTCCGCCGCGCACCCGACGCGCCGAGCGCCACGGGCGCGTGCTCGCGCGACGAGCCGCAGCCAAAGTTCTCGCCGCCGATGATGATGGGGTACTGCGTCTTCATAGACCCATCCTCCACAAACCTGCACGGAGCGGGGGAAGGGGGGGCAGGAACATGAGGGGCGTTGCCAGGCCCGCTGCAGGGCAGGCAGGCGGCTGCACAGAGCGCACGCTGCGCTGCCCTAGCTCAGGCGTCCCCATGACGTAACCACCAGCGCAACTGCCGCCGCTGCTGCCGTGGCTGCTGCCGTCACTGCTGCCGCCGCCGCTGCTGCCGCCGCCGCCGCAGCCCATTTCTGCAGCCACCCCGTCAGTTTCGGTGCCACCGCCACCGGTTGCCGCAACCGCAACCGCTGCCGGCGCCACGTTGTCGTCGCAGCTGAGACGCACCGGCCACCGTCGCCGCACGGCCTGACAGAAGCACACTCGCCCAGCCCAACAGAATGTGCACGAGCGCGTTCCTGGGGGGCACCAGGACGCCCTGCTCCTGCTCCAACGCCTGCCGCCCCTCACCGCGTCTGGTACAGGTCGTCGGGCAGGCCGATGAGCGCGTACGAGCCCAGCTTCTCGTACTCGTCCGGCTGCAGCGGGGGATGTGGGGCAGCAGGCCGCGTTGGGGGCCGCGTCCATGCGAGCGGCGCGCCGCGGCAGCAAGCAGCAGCGAGCAGCGGAAAGCAGCGGCAGCGGCGCGCGTGCGCGCACCTTCGACGGCACCAGCGTCAGGTACTCCGCGGGGATGATCTGGTCGGTGTCGATGTTCTGCGCTCGCGAGGGCGCGAATGGGGCGGCGGGGTGGGCAGCCCAGGCGAGGGCAGCGAGGTGCACAGCCGGCGGTCCCTCCTGCTCCTCCCAGGACGCGCCCCTGGCCCCCAGCCTAGTCGCATCTCACGTCCTTGGTCACGAAAATCTTGCCCTTGACGACGCGGGGGCTGCCCTCCTGCCGCACGACCTTGCAGCACACCGAGAGCCTCCCCCGGCCCCTGGCAATGGCTGCTGCCGGGGCGCTACGACGGAGCTGCATCTTGTGCTATGTGGTGGCGCAGTTGGGGGCGTCGTATTGCGAAAGAGGGCCAGCAAGTGGGGCTGCGCTCGGCTTTGCAGGTGCGCCGCCGCGGGCGTTTCCTGTTGGCGCCCGCGGCGGTTCCCTTGCCGGCGGTGGCGGCCTGCCGCTGCACCGGCGCGCCCGCACAGCCGTGGGAGGCGGTGCGGGCCTTGCGACCGAGCTGCTGCCACGCCTTCCGTGCGACACTGCTGCACGAGCAGTCCGGCCTTGCACACGCACCAGCGCTGGCACCTCCCCAGCCAGCGGCACAGCATGCTGGCGTGTATGCACACGCCTTGAGTGCCAGGGACTGGGCTGCGGAAGCTCTGGCCGGTGCAATGGTGAAGCGACTCCAACGGCCGGTCAAAGCGCCTCTCACAGGCAGTCCGGGTTGTGCTGCCTCGCCCGCAGCGCAGCGGCCTCCCCCGCCCGTGGCTGTCGCAGCCGGGCGGTTGCAGCCCACCCGCGCCTTGCTGGCGGGAGGCCTGGACACCCCCTGCAGTGGCTCGCCGCAGTGGCGCCCAGCGAAGCGCAGGTGCCGTCCGCCGCCCCCCGGCCGTCCACCGCCTGCCCCACCAACAACGCTGGCCTCTATTATGCACACTGGGGTCTCCTACACCAGCAAATTGTCTCGCCATAAAGGGATCAGCAAGTTGGGCTGATCACTCGAGCTGTCAGCGAGGTCCAAACTCAAAGCTTCCTGTAACAGCTCGCCACATAAAGGGCGCGTCGCCATGAGGCCTCGGGGGTAGACAACGTGGCAGCAAATCGACGCGAGCAGCCCGCCTGCAGCGAGCCCGAGCTCGCAACGGCAAACGGCGGCTCGTGGGCGGAAGACTCCATATCTGCGACGCGGGCGCCGGGGCATTGCCTCCCGAGGCAGCAGGCGGGCGCCCCGCTGCGCGCCTCGCCGCCCCGCGCCACGCCAACCCTGCGGGTGCACGCCTGAGCACCCCGCGGCATGGACGACGACGGTGATGAGCGCGGCGGCCGCAGCCGGGGCAGGGGCGGCCCGCTGCGGGGGCTGCGCGACGGCCTCGGCGCGCTGGTGCGGGCGGCGGCGTCGGCGGGCGAGCTGCTGTCGGACTCTTCGCTGCGCCGGTGCGGCCCCCTGGGCATCCTCCTGAGCCAGGAGGGAGCGGGGCGGGGAGGAAAGCTCCAGGCTTGGTTGTGGGCGGAGGCTTGCGAGGGCACGCGTGCACCCTGGGCACGCATGCATGCCAGGCCAAACGCCGGCAGGTGCCTGCTTCTGACAAAACCACGCAAACCGGCCCACTGCACCCAGGCGTGGTGCGGCGCTCATCATCGGCGAGGCGTCCAAAGGCCTGCAGGAGCTGCAGCGCGGTGCGTGCGGGCTGCGGGTTGGGGGGCAAGCTCGGAGTTGGGCCGCTTGGCCCCTGGGGGGGCTGGCGGTTGCAATCGACAGGCGGCGCATCGCCTTCCAGTGCGCTAGCCGCAGGCAACCAGGAGCACCTTTGAACTCTCTCACTCCGCGATTGCGCGCGCCCCTACTGGCCCCAGGGTTTGGCGAGGGCGCCAACAGCGCGGTGGAGATGGGCTTCAAGCAGGTCCAGGTGGGCCGCGTGCGGGCATGCCTGCTAGAGCACGCCAATGGACCGTGGCGCAGCCGGGCCGCACCGGCTGGGCGCCCGATGGTGGGGCGCTGATGTAACCTGGGCACACGCCAGCAGCTGGCCTGGTAGGGTGTCCGCGGCTCTCCTGCTATGAATATCCTGCTTCAACCCCAACCCCTGCCCCGCGCAATCCTGCTGCGGTGCTGGAACACTTCTGCTACCGCAGTCTGTGCTGCGCGACATCGAGCGCAAGGTGGGCCGCCAGCCAGGCGCGGGCTGTTGGCGTGGCTTGCGGGTTGAGCGCTTGGGTGTGCGGCGTGCAGCAGTGTGTTGGCTGAGCTAGACGGGCCTGAATGCCCTTCCCACGTCCCCGCACGCGCGCACGCCCTGCCAGGTGGCCGACTTTCAGCGCCAGCAGCGGTCCCGTGACACCGCCAGCGAGATTGACTCGCTGCGGCGCCAGCCCGTGGACATCCAGATCGGCGGCCAGGTTTGTCAGGGGAGGGATGGCGCAGATGGGGGAAGAGGGGTGGGGAGGAGGAAGCCAGGGTTTGCTGCTGAACGCGATCAAGTTCAGGCCCGCCTGCCCGGCACCCGCTTGTTTGCGCAATCAACCAAACAACCCACAACCCATTCACCATCCCCTCCCCTCCTCCCTTGCGACCCGGCGGTGCGGCGCCCTGCCCCTGCCCCCCCCAGGTGTTCCAGGACATGCCCCAGGAGATTCGCAGCCGCCTGTACTACGTCCTGGCCACGCGTCCCGACCTGGCGCGCGCGCTGCAGGCATGCGTCGGAGCCCGCAGCGCTTCCAGGGGGCGGGGCAGGGAGGGCGTGACAGCGGCAGACTCAAAGCCACGGGCCATGCATGGGTGGGCGAGGTGCCTCTGGCAGGCGACGTTTTTGAAGGTACGTGCCTGCCATGCATGCTGCCTCAGCCTTGGCGCGGCTTTCCCCTCCGTGCGCTCTCCCCTCCCTCCCCCCACAGGAGTCGCTGCAGGAGGCGTCCGTGGAGGGCACCGGCGAGCTGCCCCGCCTGCGCGTGAGCACGCCGGGGCTGGCCTCTGTCGATGGCGCACAGGGTGGCACCCCGCAGGCCGGGCAGCCCAGCAGCCAGCCGGCGAGCGGCCAGGAGCAGGCTGGGGGGCAGCATGGGCAGCAGCCGCAGCAGCAGCAGCAGCAGCAGGTGCAGGAGCAAGGCACGCAGCAGGCACCTGAGCAGGAGCAGGGTGCACAGCAGCAGCAAAGCGGGGCTGGCGCGGACGCAGTCACCTTGCCAGTGGCGGCGGCAGCAGATGCAGCTGGTGACGCGCCACCAGCAGCAGCAGCAGCAGCAGCAGCAGCAGCAGCAGCAGTGGTTGAGACAGCGACCGAGGCGGCTGAGGCTGTGCCAGGCGCCTCAGCACCAGGGGAGCAGGGCGCGGCAGCATCAGCCGCAGCGCCGGAAGCGAGCGAAGGTCCGGCAGCAGCTGCTCATGTGGCATCAGGCGGCACCGAGGACACATCAGACGGCAACAGCAGCGGCGGCGGCGGCAGCAGTGCGGGCACATCGGGCGCGCAGGCCGCTCCCCCATTGGTCGAGGTGCCGCCGCTGGTGGTGGCCGGCAGGCCCCCGCCGTGGGGCTGCACGTCCGCCCCCGC
>VIYE01000116.1:0-11673 GCA_008037345.1 Messastrum gracile | reverse complement strand
TGCAAGGCCGCGCCACGCACGCCAAGGCTGCCTCGGGCTGGGCGCCGCTGCGTGGCCGGCCACCGGCCCCCTGTAAGCCGCCCGACCTCGGCCTTACCGGGCGAGGCGGCGACTGGGCCCGGCCTGCCGGGCGCCGCCGCCAGATGAGGGACCCCCTGCCGCTCGTCCGGCGCTCGTACACCGCACCCAATGAGCGCCATCCCGGTCGCCTCCAGCGTCCGCCTCCCCGACAGGTCACCGCCAGGGCACGACGGGGTGCAACCTGGACGTGCAGGAAGCTTTGCCATTGCTGCACCACCGTCTGCCGCCCGGACAGCGGCGGCCGGTCGGGGCAAGAGGGCAGCACGCGCGCGGCTCGGCGACGAAAACGCTGAGCGGGACGCTTGGCGCAGAACGCGGTGCCCCTCCCCCGTGCCATGTGCACGTACGTTTGGCATCGTGGCTGCGATTATGAAACGTTTCATCCCATCTCACCGGGCTTCTAATCCGTACAAAGTCGGAGATCAATCGCCCGAACGACGACCAGCTCCGTCCTGCCGAGCCCGCGGCCCCTGAGTCAAACTAACTCTTAGCCGCACCCACGGGCCGCAGCCACGCGCGGCGGCCCGAAATCTAGCCCGGTGAGCCCTGGATCGTCCACGCCGCATTGAGGCGTGCCATTAGGTCCTCCGTTGGCACGATCACAAGCACATGAACGCGTGTGGGGCGGGTCTGCAGCCGTCGGTGCGGCCCCGCGGCGCGCAGGGCTGTCGGCGCGCCATGCGGTCAAACGGGCCCGCTCTGCAGGCGCTCGCGCGACCCCCCGCCAACACGCCCACCACCAAACACTCACCCCGACCCCAGCCATGAGCGAGAGCGGGGACAGCAGCAAGCACTCGTACTCGACCGGCACTTCGGGCGCGGCCTCGAGCGCCGCGAGCGACGCGTCCGACGCAGCCGCCCTCGATGCGCTCCAGCAGCAGGACGGGTGAGGGCGCCGCGCATGCAGGGGCCGGGCATGGCGCATGGTGCATGGGGCAGGCGCGGGCTGAACCGCTTGTCAGCCTGCTCATGATGGGGAGCCCCCACTATCGCCTGCCACCCCGGCGCCTCGCTCCCGCCGCGCGGGGCACCGGCACGCGCGCCCCTGAGAGTGACGCCGCTTGCTGCTGCGCACCGCGCTCGCCTCACACACCTCGCCGCCCGCCCCCCACCGGCCAATTCGGCCCACAGCGGGGACGAGTCGCTCAACGACCTGCTGGACAGCAACCGCAAGCTCGACGAGGCGGTGCGCATGTGCGCGCTTGCGAGCCCCTTGCTTGAACAAGCGCTCCCTGCCCTGCACAAGTGGGCGGGAAGCGAGTGGCAGGCAAGCCGTACGCAAGCGAGTCGACAGCTTGCTCAGGACCTGCGCGCTTCCCCCCCCCATGCCCTCGCAGGTGTTTGCCACGCTGGTGCTGCTGACCAAGTCCAAGGGCAAGAGCCAGCTGCGCTGGACGCTGCTGAGGATCGTCCTCGACTTTATCCAGGCGAGACCGAGGCGGGCAGGCGCGATGTGGCAGTTGCGCGCGCCTGTCCCCAAGTCCGGTAGCGAATAAAGGGTGCCCTGTGGGTGGGTGGGTGGGTGGGTGGGTGGGTGGGTGTTTCGCCTGCACCCGCGCCATTGGTGCTGGTCCGCTGCTGACCTCATATCGCGCCCTGCTGCCTTTGCCTGGCGCTCGCAGTTCTTCCGCATCGTGTTCAACGTCAGCAACCCGTGGGGCATCCAAACCGACATCTGGTGGGTTGGGCGTTGCCGGCGTGGGTGCGCAAGCGCTGGCCATACGGGCAAGGGGAGTCGCATGGTTGATAGCCATCCGCTGTCCCCAGACGCACAGCCTGTGGCAAACAACCCCAACGCCGACTCCCTGCCGACTGCACGCTCGTCCCAACCGCACAGGATCTACAGAAATATCCTGCGCTGGACGCTGATTCGGATCATCGTGGTGCCCAAGGGCTACACCACGTGCGTTGTGGGGGAGGGGCAGGGCAACAGGCTGTTGGCAGGCGCTGCCGCTCTGGGCTTGCCACCGTCAAAGATGGCCTGGGCAGGCAGGGGGTAGAGGGAATGAAGCAAACATACACGCAGGCCAATCAACAAACAAACCCATGCATCACATGAGCACGGATGCCTACAAGGGTTCGGCAGCCTCAGAAAGTTGGCAATTAACCCCTCGCAGCCCCTTGCAGCCGCTTGTAACCGAGCGCAACCCAACGCGGCCCCCCGGCAACGCAACCCCTCCATCCACACCGCAGCTACATCCAGGTCTTCTACATCCTCAGCGGTATCGTCCTCATCACCATCGCCGCGACAGCATGGATCGCGGTCGTCCTCAAGAAAGATGACGCGGTCGGCGGGTGGATTGGAAGGTGCGCCGCATGGGGCTACAGGCCGCGCGCGCCGTCCTGCTTGGCCTGGCCCGCACACCTGCGGGGGTCTTATGAAGCTCCGAACATCCATCTCAGTGGGCACCTGCGGTTGGCCGAGCCTCTGGCAACATTAAACACCCAGTCCCATCCCCACTCAACGACAGGATCATCTCGATTCTCCAGTGGATGGGGTTCATGGTCTTTGTGGTCTTCTGGGTGCGTAACAGTGGTCGCATGCTGCAGGGAACGAGGGGCCGTTTGATGTGCAGGGTGCAGGAATGGTGCCGGGTGGCAATCCGTCCACGGTGACCCTCTTGAAGCAAACGCACATGGGCACGCCCCGAGGGCCCCGTGCATGTGCCCTTCACCACGCAGATCAACCTGGCAGACTACATCGTGTCACGTGAGTTGTCGCCGGCCATGTGGAGGAAGGCCGATTGTGCTCTTGACGCGTTGATTGGAAGGTTTGGTTGGCAAATGGGGTGGCCCGCTGGCTTACCCCAGCAGCTGGCCGCCGGCACCAGCCCCAGCCCAGCTCCAGGGCGCTGTCTGGCAACCACCCTGCATACCCGCCTGGCGTCCAACTCATACCCCTCTTGCCTGCACGCCCTCGCCCTCGCAGTCTTCGACTGCAACTGGACAGGGATCGCGACCATGACGGTGCCCCACATGACCTTTCCGTCCCACAGCTGCCTGGCCATGCCCCATGTGGCTCACATGGGTTTCGCCCTGTTCGTGTTCCTGTGGCTGTGCATCGGCTGCCTGGCCATGGTGCGCAATGCGTGGGGCTGGGGCCAAGGGAAATGATTGGGCATGACTGCGGCTGACAAGCAAGCGCAGCCTCTGTCCGCGCGCCGATCTGGCCTGCCGGGCTGAGTGGCCCATTGATTCTCAAGGTTTGCATCAGCATGCTCACCCTTCGCGCACTTGCTGTCTCCCTTCACCCTCCGTTCGCAGTCCATCGGGGACTGCGACCTAAACCCGCTCACGCGCCAGGCCCTGGCCACCCCCACGGCCTCCACCAATCTTGTCATCATGCTTTCAAAGGTCAGCAGCGATCGGGGAAGCTCAGGGCACACAACAGCCACCCAAAGGGCTGCGCGTGGCCAATGCTTGACGCATGGAGAGCCGCATGCACACGCAAGCCAGGCACTGACGGGCTTTTGCTGGTGCTGCCGCTCCCGCCTTCACGCAGATCGGCATGGTCGTAATCGCCGGCTGCGCAGACCAGGTATTTGGGGCGGGCTAGTGAGCGGTTGTGGGGAGCTCGCGCCTGCACCCTGTTTGCGGCCCACAACACACACGCATGACACGCGCAACACCTTAGCCTCGCATGCCTCGCTTCCCTCCTACGACACGGTGCACCAGAACCGCAAGTTCCAGGCCGCAGCCCTCTGGTGAGCCGCCCCTTGCAGACGTTTTGTTGGCGCCTTGGGCACTGCTGTGTCAAGCAGCTGCCTCTTCTTTTGCTCTGTCCCTGCCATGTGCTGGGCAGCATCTGGTCCGAAGGCAGACGCAAGTGCCTTCAGAAGAGACGCTCATCCTGGCCCCGGGCTGCCTGACTTTCAATCATCGATGCCCACTGCCTCCCCGCACGCACGCTGCAGCCTCCTGGCGTGGTACATCTTCCAGAGCATGATCTTGGCGGTGAGCCTGGGTGTGGGTGTTGGCCGCATTGGCATTTCGCTTGACTTTGGAGGCTTGCTTGCGTGTCTGCAATTTGTTACAAGGCAGCAGGGATAGCTGGGTCAAAGCCTCGGGCAACTCACGCGTGGCCCCTCAACCCCTGACCGTTCGCTCCGCCGCCCAACCCAACCCACGCAGATACCCTACTACGAGGCGTGGGTCAACCACGTCCAGATCGGCCTGCAGTGTGGCATGCTCTACACCTGCGCGCTGCTGGTCGGCATCGTCTTCTCTAACGCCAACGCTGCACTGACGCGCCGCCTGACTTGGGTAAGCGCAAGCCGGCCGGAGCCAGCACCCTTGGTCAAAGGCTGGCAGCCATCCATTGGGGTTGCTTGAGCACGCCTGCACGTTCATGCGTGCACCCTGGCACCTGGGTGGCTGAGGGATTCCGGAGTATGAGTGGGTGAGGGGTGGTGCGCCTGTTCTTCTCAAACGCAGCAGCGCAGCTGAAAAACACCAAACGTTGCAACGCATGCACGCACAGGCCGAGCTCTACATCTTCGTTGCCGTGGCTGTCGGAGCACTCCAGAGCGTTTTGCGGCTGCGCTACATGCGCAAGCGCTTACAACCGCTCCGCGAAGCACACGCTCGCGCTGATCAGTTCTCCGACCTGAGAGCCGTGTTCCGCTTCACCGACGTCAAGCAAGTGGGTTTGGGGCCAACGGTTGCAGGCCAAAGCGCATGCATAAAGCCCCCTCCAGACGAGTCCTGCCCTGTGCTCGGCGCACGCCTCAGCAAAGCTGCACCCCCCTGCGCCAGCCCCCAGCCCCAACGAACCCCTTTACGACTCACGCTGGCCCCACCTAAATCTTCAATTCCTTACCCCGGCTCCCGTCATGACCTTCAAAGGTCGAGATGCTATCCCGGGTGATGCGCGTGTGGGACGCTGACGGCGGTAAGTGCGGTCAACCGGCCACATGCCTGGGTGGGGCAAAGGAGTGCGGTTGTGGTTTGGTCACTTCTGCACAGCACTGCCTGTGAAACCCCAACACGGCATCAGGCGTCCACGCCTAGGGCCTTCTTCAATCCAGAGCCTCTTAACCTTTTTCTTGCCCATTTGCAGTGCCCGACCCCGAGGCGGTCTCCCTTGGAGAGTTCATCATCAAGTGCGGCCTGGCCCGCTTCCCCAACAACCCCTCCCTGCTCATCTCCCTGGCCAATTTCCACCTTGAGGCGCGTTGAAGAGGGAGGGGCGTGCTGCTTCTTAACAGGTTGCGACAGGCCGCGGGGGGCGGCGGGCAGCTGTCGCGCCACACTGCCTCAGCACTTCGCTTAAAAGCTGGTCTGCCCCCAAATTTTCAGCAGACGCTGCTCTGCCCCTGGAAAACCCTCTAACGACCTGGGTCCTGCTCCCCACTTGCCCTGCCCTCTCGGCCCCCCCCAACCCCAGGCGCGCCACGACGGGCAGTCGGCGCGCACGCAGCTGCAGCTGGCAGCCAAGGCCAACCCGGACGCCATTGACCGCTTCTTCCTGTTTGCGACCCAGGCGCTCACCAAGCAGCTCAAGACTGAGGGGGACACGCTGGACCTGCTGGACTACATCGAGTTCCAGCGGTGAGTGTGGGTGTGTTGGGGGGGGGTTGAATGGGTGGGGGCCCGGGGTCAGAGCACCGTGAAGCCAAGGGCTGTATGAGGGGAGGCGGACCACGCAGCATGCCTATGGTGAGCAGGCGGGGGGCCCGTGGTTGGGCGTAAACAGTAAACAGTCGAGGCGGGGCGAGGCCCAGCGCGCTGGCCTGACTTGCCTGGAGGTTGCTTTTGCCTTACGTTCTTCCCCGCCGACGCGAGCGGCTGACCATGCTGCCCTTTTTTGCGCCGCCTTTGCCCAACCCCGCAGCAACTACCGCGCTTGCGTGTGCGCGCACAAGGGCGCGCTGCAAGCGCAGCGGCGGCTGTGGCAGGCGTTTCTGAGCGACTGCGTCCCCTTTGAGCGGCTGCAGGCGTCCTTCAAGCGGATGGCGGAGGCCGAGAAGCGTGCGTCCTCGGTGTACCGCAGGTGCGAAGCTTGCTGCAGCGGATTGCAGGTGAAAGATTCGGCCCCGTGGGCTGCAGTGGCGGAGCAGCGTGCCCCCTCCCAATTGTGTCTTTTCAAGAATACAAAGCAGCGCTGCGCATTTTTGAACCCTCCCCCGACCAGGGTGCTCGACCGTTACCCCAACAACGGGCGGCTCCTCAAGATCTACGGCAGCTTCATCGAGTACGTCAAGGTGAGAGGCTTTTAGCGAGCAGGGCGGACGTCGCTTTTGACCCTGCCACGCCTGAGTGCCGCAATCCGCCAGCCTTCATGCCAAGTGTGGCGGGCCGCACTCCACCCACACGCCCATGTGCCCAGCCCAACCTCTTGCCTTGCCCTTCGCTCCCGCAGAACGATCCCAGCACCGCAAACCGCTACTACATGGAGGCCCTGAAGCAGGGCACAACTGAGAGCCTCCTGGCCATGGTGTCGGGCTCAAAGGCCGCCGACGGCAAAGGCTCGGCAGCCGACGTGCGAGGGAAGGCAGGCAGGGGTGCAAAATGCCACTCATTGCTGGTTGCCAAACGCTTGCCCAGTTTGTGACCAACAAAAGAGCCCTGGCTCGTGCGCACAGGCACGCATGCACGTTGAAGCACACGCGCAACCGCGCTCACTTACACTCGCGCAACACCCGCGCCCCTGCCTGTCCAGACCCTGGGCAACGTGGACGAGCGCGAAGACGGCCTCATCATCATCACCAGTGCGGGTAGGTGGGGGCGTGATGCAAGGCCACCAGAGGGGGACGATGCAGGCAAAGTTACACCCCTTGTGCAAAGCCGCACGCTGGATCCCAACGTCTTCACCCGTTGATGGCCTCCTCTGCCGCAGGCATCATCATGGCGGTCAACGGCCCCGCACTCTCCATCTTTGAGTACGCAAAAGGGGAGCTGGAGGGAAAGAACGGTGCGCCTATGGCAAGGCAGGTGGTGTGAAGCCGGGTGCTGCGACTCTCAGCGGGTCTGGGCTTGCTTGTGAAGAAGCCCTGATGGAAAACACACTCACACATCGCTCTTTCAAACCTTCCAATGCCCCCATCGCACAACCTTTGCTGCAGTCTCGTGCCTTATGTGAGCGGGGCACTTGGTTGCTGCCCGGCTGCATCGGGCGTTGGTTTACCTTGTTGTGCGAACATGGGGCTGGCAGAAGCTGTGCAGGCGTGCAGAAAGCATGCATGCAGCAGGCTTTCAGCTCATGCTCTGACCCCTGTCAAACCCGCCAACCCCAGGCCCCAGCCCTACGCGTCGCGCCACAACAGCTACATGCAGCGCTACCTCTCCACCGGCGAGGCGCATATCATTGGGAAGGCCCGCAGCGTGAGTTTGGGAAGTTATGGGGCTGCGCTTGGGTGCGCGGCGACCCAGCGCAGTGGGCGACGACGGCCTGCTGCCTGCGCGGGCACAGGCAAAACCACAGTCGCATGCCCCTGTACCGCCTGCAGCTCTTAATAACAGCTGTTCACCTTTCATCCACACTTGCCGCCGCGCGCCCGTCAACCCCTGCCCCGTCAGGTGGTGGGGCTGACCAAGACGCACGGCGTGGTGCCCATCCAGCTGGCAGTTGCCAGGCTCACTGGCGCTGGCGACGAAACCATGTTCCTGGGCCTCGTGCGCCCCGCGCCGGTCGGGGAAGATGGCGTCGTGCGGGTGCGTATGGATGTTGAGCGCGGCTGATTCTGCACTTTGGGAAGCCTCCGCACGTGGGCCTGCTTGTTCTAGAACGGCTTGGAACGGCCTCTGCAGGTTCTTTGGGGGCTGAACGCAAGGTTGGATCGTCGCCTTGACCCCTCTCCCGTGCGCAGGTGTGGGTGGCGCCCGGCTCTGGCACAATCCTGTGCACCGAGGTCGCGTTTGCCGACCAGTTTGCGACCAACATCTCCGAGGTGGTGGGCCGCAGTTTCGCGTCGCTCGGGACCGACATGGAGGCCATGGAAAGGTGAATTGTTAGTTTAGACTGGGCAGGGGCGTGATAAGCCTGTGCTGCCTGTTGCCACACGTTCTGCTTGTCCTCAGCATTTAGACATGCAGTGTGACTGGAACGTGGGAATGCAGCCATCCTACCTGCAGCGGCGCAGCCTTGGGCACGTAATTAAAATCTCGACCTATGCACCCCCATCGTGTGCAGACTGGTGATCGCGGCATCTTCACTGCCCGCTGAGGAGCTGGGGGCACTCAAGGTCATCACCAAGCTGCTGCACAGGTGAGGTGGCACCAGTGCAGTGGGATGCTTTTGGCCCCCCTGCGCATCGAGGCCCCCCTGCGCATCGAGGTTGGATGAGTACCGCAGGACCCAGGCTTGCGTCGCGTGCAGCAGACACAACCCACATGCTGCTTCTTGAGCAGGCATCAAGCGCTCCCCTCTCCGTGTTCTGCCCGTTCCCACCTAATTCACAACAGGTTCCTGCCGCCGATGGAGGCCGACATCATGGTCGAGCTCGGTGGCTCAACCACGAGCACGGAGCGCCTCCTCATCTTCAAAATCCAGGTGAGGGCTTGCTCACGCAAACGACGTGCTCGGCTGCTGGTTGCTTTTGCGAGAATGCCAGGTCACGTGCCCTGCTGCTGAGCTGCAGCCAGCACGACACACGCGTGCGTGTTGCAACCCCTCCCTTGCTCACTTTCTGGCCGTCACCGCCCAACCCGTCTTGCAGGTGCTCCACAGCACAGGCGCAATGCTGGTGGTGGACCACCGCGGGCGCATCTCTTACGCAACGACAAAGCTGGGTGCTATCTTGGGCGTCTCGGCGGCGCAGCTCATGGGTCAGGACCTGACCTCCATCATCCCGCCGCCCACCAGCCTGCTGGCCCCCAGCTTCCTTAAGGTGAGGCCTATCAGGCAGCCTTCTGCAAGGGTCGCGCGTGGAGGCGTGCAAGTGTGCAATTATACCAGCATGCAAGTGGGGGTTCTGCATGTTCATTGGGCTAGGGCTAAGGCCGCCCGAATTTTCTTTCATCAACAGGCAGAACAAGCTGGCCTGCGCTCAGCCCTCTGTCTTATCGTCTACCCCACCCCTCCGCCCCAAACCGCAGCAATCCCTTTCGACGGTGCCGCCGCCGACAAGCTGCAGGGCCGGCGCGACCGTCCACCTGCTGCGCTCCAACGGCGCGCGCGTGCCGGTGGTCCTGGCGCTGCAGGCGTACGATGACGGCGATCATGTCCAGTATATCGTACGCGTGACGCCCTCGACAGAGGAGCAGCGCCTCGACCGCCAGCGCCTGGTGCTGACCGTCGGCGAGGACGGCACCGTGCTGGCCGTCAACCCCGGGGCCACAAAGGCCCTGTTTGGGTTTGCGCCGCACGAGATGGTGGGGCGGCGGCTGGGGGCGTGCGTCAACGTGGTCAAGGAGTGGTGAGCGCCCGGGTTTGCAGGGCTGTGCGCATTGCAGCGGTTCAACCTAAGGATGGGCCATCTGCCGCCAGCACATGCACTCCTCTGCAGCTGTGGGGTGCTGCCATTGCTGGTTTGTCTGACGTGCCTGGCCTGTGTGGCCTGGAAAGCCCCATCCCCCAAGCGTGAATTTGCTTGCCACGCCCTCGACCCAACTTGTTGCCCTGTCCAGGAGCGCCAAGAATGGGGGCAAGGACACCGAGCTTCTGTCCATCCTGGCGGGCCGCGCGCTCGACGGCGGGTCGTACGATGCCTGGCGCGTCGGCGTCACAGCGCCGGGGCGCCGCGACGGTGACGGCGGCTTGCAGGTGCAATCGCGGGGCATTCTTTTGCATGCTGTGCACTGCTTCTCTCTGTTTGGCGGTGTGGCCGCCAGCTTTGGGGCTGACTCAGCCGCAACGATCAGTGATACTAGGCCACAGATGTGTCTGGCATTCACTGACGGCACCCGAACCCCTGCTGTGGTTTCTTTAAAGCTGAGCGCACGCCCCACGACTTGCGCGCCACACCCCAACGTGCGCAGGCGGCGGATGCGGCGGCAAGCGACTCGCTGGCCGTGGCGCTGGCGCAGCAGCGCAACCGCGTCCGCCCCGCGCTCATGAACGTCACCACCAAGGTCCTCTCGGGCGGCGACGCCACGATCAGTTCCGCAGCCACAGCCGCAGACGCCGGCGGCGGCGCAGAGGCGGCTCCCGCGGCCGCCGGCGACGACAGGGAGCGGCTCGGGCTGCAGGTGGCGCTGTGGCGTGCCGACTGCGTGGTGGCGTGCCTGGAGGTGGACAAGACCATGGCGGTGGCACGGGCCGACGACGCGGCGGGCCTGCTGTTTGGCGTCGACGCCAAGGCGCTGCTCAAGCGCGACGCGCGCAGGTGAAGGGTTGCGGGTGAAGGGGGGTGGGGCGGAGGTGGTCAGGCGAGTCAAGGCGCGTGCAGCCAGGCACTTCCCAGCTGCCACACGGTGTTTGGTTATCAGCCCTCCAGTTTGCTCGCAAGCCTGCCGACTTTGCCTTCCCAATCCTCTCACGTCATCGGCGCACGCGCAGGTTGCTGGGGTTGCCGCCGCAGCTGCGCACCTCGGAGCTGCTGTCCAGCGCTGCTGCCGGCGGCATCCACGGCAAGAAGGGCGGCCTCAAGAGCGGCGGCGCCACCAAGGTCGGCCCCAAGCGCATGCTGCGCGGCGCGAGGCACGCCGACGGCTCGCCCCTGGCCCTGGAGCTGCAGGTGCGGCGCACGCAAAGCGCCGTGGGCGCCGCGGGGCGCTTGGTTGGCAAAGCTGGTGCGTGCCTTGCAATCCCTGCATTGTCGCGGGGTTATTTCCGTGATTTGGAAGGCTCACCCCCAACTCCTGCAACATGCCCCCTCCTTTTGTCCTAGGCTGTGTCGGCGCAGGGCGCGTCTTCCGACCGCCTCATCCTCCGCCTCCAGCTCCTCGAGCCCATCACCGGCTCCATCGAGCCGCTGCTCGCGCTGCGAAAGGCCGGCGCCTCGGCCGCCCACGGCTCGGCCCGCCTGCTGGCGGCCGAGGATGAGGACGGGGGCGGCGGCGGCGGGGACGGCGCAGAGGAGGACGACCAGGGCGAGGACAAGATCAAGGCCGCGCCGGCGGCGGCCCACGCGGGGCATGAGCGGCACGCGGCAAGGGGCCACGCGCGGCGCGCGGCGGCGGCCCTCGGGTCCGAGGACGAGGAGGAGCCGCGCGGCGACGTGGGCCACACCCCAATGCCCAAGGGGGCTGCCTCCAGGTATGATGGCCGCCGGTCCTGGGCTGAGCCTGCCAGCTAGGCAAGTCTGCGTGAGGGCGGCTGCTTGTTTGCAGCTTGATCAGCAGCCGTTGGCTTACGCCGCTGCACTCGATCCTTCCACTCAAACCCTGCGCTACCTCATCTCTGCCCCCTCACCCTTTCCCCCAACACATCCAGGGGCCGCACGGCAGAGTGGGTGCAACAGGCGAGCGTCCAGCAGGGCGTTGGCGGCGGCAGCAGCAATGGCGGCAGCGACGACGCCGGGGACGAGCCCCGTTCGCACAGCAGGGCGGCACACAAGGGGCCTTTGTCGTCGCGCAGCCGCCGCGGCGCCGGCAGCGAGTGGCACGGGGCCAGAAGCGCGCGGCGGCCTGCGGCCAATCGCGGCGAGGACTCGGATGAGGGTTCTGACCTGGAGGGCTACGACACGGCGCGGCCGCGCGCCGCCGCCTGCG
>VIYE01000115.1:0-11731 GCA_008037345.1 Messastrum gracile | reverse complement strand
GGCAAGCGCAGCAAGCGGGCGTGGGAGGAGGACGAGGAGGGCGGCGAGGGCGGCGGCGGGCGGCGGGGCGGCAAGGAGGACGGCGAGGCGGTGGCAGCGGCGCGGCGCGAGGCCGAGCTCGAGGCCGACCAGCGGGAGCGCGAGGAGTTCGAGGCCAGGCGAGCGTTTGGGGGTGCTGGGCGCGTGGGGTGGGGAAGGGGAGGTGTGCTGAGGAAGTGGGGGCAGGGTGTGGCGTGGCGGGCGGCCAACCTGCAGGAGCCTTAAACAAGCCGCCATGTGTTCGGCCTGCCCGGCTGGAGACGTGGTTTGAGCCCTGCCCACTGCGGTGTGCGGCTGACCGCTCATGCCGCGCCCAACCCCTGGCCGCTGCAACCCCACGCCCACCCGCCCCTCCACCCACCCGGCCGCCCGCTGCAACTCCCCCCTCCCGCCTTGCTCAGGCTGCGCGAGCGCGACGACGCCAAGACGCGCAAGGTGGCGGAGGAGGAGGCGCGCGAGAGCAAGAAGGACCGCGAACGGCGCGCGGCGGGCGCGATGGGCGCCGAGGAGCGGGCCGCGCTGGTGCCCGTGCTGCGCGACGTCAGCCGGCAGGAGTACCTGGCGCGGCGCGAGGCCGACAAGCTGGCGGCGCTGGAGGACGAGATCAGGGACGAGGAGTTCCTGTTCGCGGGTGAGGGGGGGGGGAAGGGATCGGAGGGGGGGGGGCGGTGGGGCGGGAGTCCGTGCGCATGTGGGTGTGGGGGAGGGGGGTGCGGTTGGGGGCGGAAGCTCGCCGCCCGTTCCCGCTCCCCCGTGCCCGCCAGCCCTTGCAACGGTTGAAACCACGTCGTTGACCCCCGCTCTTCAAACCTTCCCCCTGCCTTACCCTCCCCCCAACCGCCCCAGGCAAGGAGCACCTCCTGACGGAGCGGGAGCGCGCGGACCTGGCCTACAAGCGGCGCGTCCTGGAGCTGGCCAAGGAGCGCAAGCGCCAGCTGGAGTCGCTCGACGAGGAGCGCTACCAGATGCCCACCAGCTACGGTGGGGTGTGGGGGGGGGGCTGGGGTGGGAGAGGGGGGGGATGGGGGGGATCCCCCCCACTTTTGAAGTGGGCAAGGCGGGGGGTACCGAGGGGTGTGCTGGCGCATGACGGGTGTGACTTGCTCCCAGGTCCGCCAGTTTTTTGTTTGTCACAACCAAGGTCCTACCCTCTCGTGCATGCCCCAACCCCAACCCCACAACCCACACTTGCCCCCACCAGACGCGGCGGACGCCAAGGAGTCGCGCCTGGCCGTGGCCAAGGCCCGCTACATCGAGCCAAAGGTGGGTGGTGCGTTGTGCATGTTGTGTGTGCGCTCGCGAGGAGGAGGGCCGTTGAGATCAAGGGCTCCCACCAGACTCGAAAGCCATGCACGCTCCGCACAGCGTTCGTTGTCCTCTACCCCAAGCCCGCGCCCCCTCGCCCCTCCAACCTGCCGCGCCAGGGCGACGACGCGGACGCCGCGGCGGCGGGCCCCAACGCGGAGCAGGACCGCTGGGAGCGGGAGCAGCTGGCGCGCACGCGGCTGGGGGTGGGCGTCGCCAGCGCGCAGGCCGACGCGGCGGCGGAGGCTGCGGCAAAGTACGAGCTCCTTTTCGAGGACCAGATAGAGTACGTGAAGGTGGGTTTTGGGGGGGGTGTGTGTGTGAGGGGGCAGGCGTGGTGACAAGGGGTGCAGGGGGGAGGGGGCAAACAGAGGGGTGGGCATGGGTGGTGTTGGTGGCGGTGGGTAGGGGCGTGTGCGGGGCGGGGTGTTGGGGAGGCTGGACGCAACCGGGAGGAGCAGGCGTTAACAACCCCTTGAAAACCCCACATCTACCCTTCCTCTTCCTTTTCACAGGAGGAGCTGATGGCTGGCGACGCGGACGACACCGACGCGATGACGGCGCGCGAGAAGGAGCGCGCGGCGCGGCTGGCAGCGATCGAGGACGAGCGCGCGCGCATGCAGGCGGAGCGGCGGGAGCTGCCCATATACCCCTGGCGCCAGGAGTTCCTGGACGCGGTGGCCGCCCACCAGGTGCTTTGGGGGGTGTGGGGGATTGGCGGCGGGGTAAGGGGAAGTGGGCAGGGGGTAATGGAGGGTGCTTGCCCGAGATGAATGGATGTTGTGGTGTGTAGAAGGGCAAGGAGTGCGCTTGGGGGTGGCAAGCCGGAAGAAAAGGCATCCCCTGCACGTCGTCCTCTTCGCCCCCTGTCAACCCTCGCCACCCCTCTTGCCCCAACACCCCCCCCCCCCCCACCCCCAAAACCCCTCCCCCCCCAAAACCCCAAACCCCCACCCCCACCCCACCCCCAGGTCATCATCATCGTGGCGGAGACGGGCGCGGGCAAGACCACGCAGCTGCCCCAGTACCTCCACGAGGCGGGCTACTCAAAGCTGGGCAAGATCGGCTGCACCCAGCCGCGCCGCGTGGCCGCCATGAGCGTGGCCGCGCGCGTCGCCCACGAGATGGGCGTCAAGCTGGGGCACGAGGTGCGGCGCGCCGCCTTGCTGAGCGTGGGGGGTAGGGGGTAGCGAAGGGCGCCTGGCGGCTTGCTTTGGGGCGCGGGGTGGCGTGGCGCCGGCTGAGGGCAATGTGGTGGCATGTGCGTCACTGCCTGCCTGCCTGTTTTTCTACAGCCCCCTCCGAGCCCCCTGCCCACCCCAGCCCACACCACGCGCCCCCCCTCCCCCTCACCCCGGCCCCCAGGTGGGCTACTCCATCCGCTTCGAGGACTGCACCAGCGACAAGACCCTGATCAAGTACATGACCGACGGCATGCTGCTCAGGGAGTTCCTGTCCGAGCCAGACCTCGCGGGGTACAGGTGGGGGCCCTTGTGGGCGGGGGGTTTGAGGGGGGGCGAGAGGGTGCTGTGGGTGGGGGTTGCGGGGCTGTGCCCGGCCCAACTCCTCGCCAGCGGCCTGCCCGCCTGAAGCCTATGGCGACTTCCACAAATCCCTGCTCCTTCCCCCCCTTTCGTTCCCGTCCAACATCTCACCCGATCGCCCCCCACTCCCCCAAAACAGCGTGATGATGATTGACGAGGCCCACGAGCGCACCCTGCACACCGACGTGCTGTTTGGCCTGGTCAAGGACATCGCGCGCTTCCGCCCTGACCTTAAGCTGCTGGTGTCCTCGGCCACGCTGGCCGCCGAGAAGTTCAGCGCGTACTTTGAGGACGCCCCCGTGTTCCAGTTCCCGGGGCGCAGGTGGGGGAGGGAGGGGGGTCACGGGGCGGGGCAAGGGGTGGCAAGCCTGGGCGCTTTTGGAGGAGATGGGGGTGGGCCGCTGTGGTGTGGCAGGGCAAGGGGAGACGAAAAACGGAGAAGGGGGGCGAGGGAGCGTTTTTTTTAGGTGGGGCGCGCATGTGTAGCAAGATGCATTTATGGGGTTTGAAATGGGGCTTGAAACCAACACACGAATTCTCCTGGCCGGCCCCTCTGCCACCTCACCCCCCAAAAAGGTACGAGGTGGAGATCTTCTATGCAAAGGCCCCCGAGGCGGACTACGTCGATGCAGCCATTCAGAGCGTGCTGCGCATACACACGCAGGCAAGCGCAGGCGCCGGGGGGTTGGACGAGGGGGGGTGGTGCAGGACGGCTGGGGCCAAGGAAGAGCGGCCGAGGCCGGCCTTGGCGCCCAACACGGGGGTCCAAAATGGAGGCGGCACCCGCCCGCGTACCCCTCAGCCATGCTCCCTCTGGCCGGATTGCACTTTTGCTTCAGCTCCCCTCCCTTCCCGTGAACTCATATTCCCACTCCCCCTCAATGCCCCCCTCAACTCACTTCTTCCCCATTACCCTTCCCCTTCCCCAAACCCCTTACCCCCCCCCACAACCGCGCAGGAGCCCGCGGGGGACATCCTGGTGTTCTTCACGGGGCAGGAGGAGATAGAGGCGGCCGAGGAGCTGCTGCGCCAGCGCACCCGGGGCCTGGGGTCGCGCATCGCAGAGCTGGTGGTGGCGCCCATCTACGCAAACCTGCCGTCGGAGATGCAGGTCGGGCCACGCTTGGGGGAGGGGCGCTTTGAGTGGGAGTTAGGAGGTTGAAGGGAGCGGAGCTGGCAGGGGGAGTCGGGCCTGGGGGTCGCGGCCCAACATGTTTGCACATGCGCATGTGGACATGGAGTCAGCGCGGCTTTGGCCGCATTTGACGGTTTGCTCGAAGGACACTGCCCCCACGCCTGAGAATCGCCCCCAGAACCCACGCCCTTGGGCCCCCCTGCCCCACGCCCAAACCCGCGCAGGCGCGCATCTTTGAGCCGACGCCACCTGGCGCGCGCAAGGTGGTGCTGGCCACAAACATCGCAGAGACCAGCCTCACCATCGACGGCATCCGGTGGGGCGCGGGAAAGGGGTTGCAGTGTTTGGCGGAGTGCGGGGCCGGGGGGTGGGTGAGGTGGCGGCAGCGCAGCGCATGCGGTTGTGGAAGCCTTAGCTTTGGCCCGTCAGCCCCCCAGTAACTTGCCCACCTGTTTTGCTCGCAAACGACCAGCTTAACCCATCCGCCCCTGTTAACCACCGCCCCCACACTTCCCGCCCAACCCCACCCCACCCCCACCCCCCAAAGCTACGTGGTGGACCCGGGCTTTGCCAAGCAGAACAGCTACAACCCCCGCACCGGCATGGAGTCGCTGCTGGTGGCGCCCGTCAGCCGCGCCAGCGCCAACCAGCGGGCGGGGCGCGCGGGGCGCACGTCGGCGGGCAAGTGCTACCGCATATACACCCACTGGGCCTTCATGGTGCGGTCAAGGAGGAGGGGGGGAGGGACGGGGGCCCGGGGTCAGGCCCCAGGGTGCTTGCCAGCGACTGTCCTTCAAGACGCCCGACCCCGGGCAATTCAGGCCAGACCCCTTTGCACGCCTGCCACCTCGCCCCCTGCACCCCCGCCGCCGCGCCGGCCCACCGCTCCTCCATCCCCACCCCTCCCCACCCGCCCCTCCAAACCCCCCCACCCCCCCCCCCACCCCTCCACCAGAACGAGATGGAGGCGGACACCGTCCCCGAGATCCAGCGCACCAACCTGGGCACGGTAGTGCTGATGCTCAAGTCCCTGGGCATCCACGACCTCGTCAACTTTGACTTCATGGACCCGCCCCCCGCGGAGGCCCTGCTGCGCGCGCTGGAGCAGCTCTACGCGCTCGGGGCACTGAACGACAGGCATGCGCACTTTGGGGAGGGTTTGGGTGGGCAAGGGGGCCGACGCGGTTGCGCGTGTGGCTGGGGCGGGTGGCTCGGCCGCCTGCCCGCCCTCGCCACCCTCACTGCGCGTGTGCGCACGCGCGCGTGCGTGTGCTTTGTGCCCTGACGCCGACGGCTGGCCCCCGCGTCCACCTCCCGACTCCGCCAGCCCCAGCCCGCTCCAAGCCCTCTCCTTGCCGCCCCCTGCCGACACGCCTTCAACCCCTTATCCCCCCCCCGAACCCCCCCGACCCCCAGGGGCGAGCTGACCAAGCTGGGCCGGCGCATGGCGGAGTTCCCGCTGGACCCCCAGCTGGCCAAGGCGCTGCTGGCCTCGGAAAAGTACGGCGTCGCCGAGGAGGTGGCCACGGTGTGCGCGATGGTGTCCATAGGCAGCGCGGTGTTCTACCGGCCCAAGGACAAGGCCCTGCACGCGGACAACGCCCACAAGGCCTTCTCCAGGTGGGCTGAAGGGGTGGGGGGGGGGCTGGGAGTTGAGGGAATGGGGACAGGGAGGAAGGGGGGGAGAGCCCGAGGGGGCCAGGGGGAGCGGGGAGCCCTCCCCAACCCCAAAGCCCCGACCTCAAAACCGCCCCCTCCATTCTTGCCCTCACATGCTTCCCCTCCCCCCCTTTTGCGCTCACCACCCCCACCCAGCCACCCCAACCCCACCCAACCCCACACCCCACTCTCCCCTCCACCCACCCCACTCAACCCCACTCTCCCCTCCACCCATCCCACCCCACCCCACTCTCCCCGAACCCCCAAAGGGGCGGCGTGGGGGACCACGTGGCGCTGCTCAACGTGTACAACGGCTGGGCCGAGGCAGGCTTCTCCAGCGCGTGGTGCGCCGAGTCGTTCGTGCAGCACCGCTCCATGAAGCGGGCGCGCGACATCCGCGACCAGCTGGCGGGCCTCATGGAGCGCGTGGAGATTGAGATGGCGTCGGACCCCAACAACACGGGTGGGCGGGGGGGGGAGGGGGGGGAGGAAGGGAGAGTGAGGGCGGGTGATATCGGGAGGGTGGGATGGGGGCTGGCGGGGAGGGGGGTTAGGGTGGGGGAGAGGAAGGGGCGCAGCGCGTTCTAGCAAGGGGCTCGGGAAAGGGCGCCCGCAACTGCATTCCTCCTTGGGCCAAACCACCCTGCCACCCCAAACCGCGCCCGCCCCCCACCACGCACCCAATCAACCCGTCCCTCCTCCCTCCTGCCCCTCCCCGCCTCCCTCACCCCGGCCTGTGCCCCCCAGACGGCATCAAAAAGTCCATCGCCGCGGGCTACTTCTACCACACCGCGCGCCTCCAGAAGGACGGGTCCTACCGCACCGTCAAGAACCCCACCACGGTGCACATACACCCCAGCTCCAGCCTGCGCGAGGCGCTGCCCAAGTGAGGGGGGCCCTTGGCGGGGGAGGGCGCAAGGGGGGCTGGGCGGGCGCGCCAGCTGGAGTTGAGGTGCTGTGCCGCAGGGCGGGTGTTCAGGTTGCCGTGCTGGGGTTTATGTTCCCTTGTTTGAAGGGGCTAGCGCATTTGTGCCATTGTGCATGCTGCTCACCCTGGCTGTTTGCTGACACCCAGCCTGAACACACTCGCTCACCCGCGAGAACCCACCCACCAAACTCTCCAACCCCCCGTTCCCTTGCGCCTCACACGCCTCACACACCCCCCTTCCTCACCCCCCTTCCCCTTCCCTCTCCCCCTCCCTCTCCCTCCCAAAGGTGGGTGGTGTACCACGAGCTGGTGCTCACCTCGAAGGAGTTCATGCGCACGGTGTCCGAGATCAAGCCCGACTGGCTTGTGGAGCTGGCGCCACACTGTGCGCTCAGGGGGGGGGGAGGGGGGGCTGCGTGGCTGCACGGCTGCGGCGTGCGCGGCCGCGCGGGGCGCTCGTGAAGCCCGCGGGGAGGCACCTAGGCTGTCGCGACAGGCGCCCCGGACGCAAGCGCACGGTGTGGTCTCGGACGCTTCCGACTGTTGATCTAGCTTGATGAACTCTCACCAGGGCAATCCTCCATCATCACGCGCCAACTTTTACCCCCTCCACCTTGACCACGCCCCCCCCCACCCCAGACTACTCGCGCAAGGACATCCAGGACGACGGGAAGAAGCTGCCCAAGGGCAAGGGCCGCGCCGCAGAGGTGTAGCCCAGGCAGGCCCTGCGCTCGCGGAGGCGGCTCGCGCGGGCGCCACTCCGACCCCCAGGCTCGCGCGTCCATCGGCGGCGGCGCATGGGGGCAGCGAGAGGGCCGCGCGCTTGCCCCAGGTGTTTTGCCAGGTTGCTGCTCCGTGCTGCAGGCGTGGGGCCCTTCCCGGCCCGTAGCTTTGCAGCCGCCTGGGTTTGCAGCCCCGCCCTCCGGGCGCCACCAGTTGCGCAGGCTGCCGGCTGCTCAACCCCCCAGGCTTGCCGTGCATGCGGCGGTCCCGCACAGCAGTGTGCGGTGTGGCCGGTGTAACACACAACCGCATGGACCATCCGCAGTCCCCGAGTGGAAGTGGGGGAGCTAGGTTACACAGTGTGGGGGTCGCTGATCCCAGACACAGTCACCAGAAAGCAATTGACATCTTCAGGCGCGCGCGTTGCGCTGCCTTGTGCGAGGAACCTATGAGATACTGTCTGGCAGAGCTTTTGGCAGTTCACAGTGAAACACCCAGGCCAGGCCTGCCGGGGAGTTGACGGCCGTCTTGGGGGCTTGTGTGGGGGTGGTGGGAAAAGCGCGGCGGTCACGCACAGCGGCCTCGGCACGCGCCAAGGGTGCGGCACCGCCGAGCAAAGAAGGGGGGGTCGCGGCCAACGCGCAGTGTGCCCGGCACAGCCGCAAAAAGGGGGGTTGAGTATTTGCAACGGGTTTCAGGGCCGCCCAATGGTCCTAACTACACGTGGGAGCGGTGATGCGGGGTTTGGGAGCACCCCAGGGGGTTTGTTCTGTTTGCAGAACGGGCAGCCCTGCAGGCTGGAGATCAAACTGTGAACCACCACCCGCCAACGTGGCGCTCGGGGGCGGTTTGAAAACCAACGCGACGGCCACAACAGCTGCCTGAGACAGCGCCAGGCTGGCTGCCCCGACCGCTGGAGGGCGGCGGGGGCGCGTCGCGCAGAGGCCGCGAGCGCCCGCCACGGCCCCCAAGCCACGCCGCCTCGACACGCTGTGCGGTGCAGTGGTTTGGGCTTGTGCGCGCTGGACCCTGGCCTCTGCGGCCTCAGTCCCGCTTGGAGTGGCCCGCCTGGCGGACCACCAGGCTGTGGGGCACGGCCGACACCGCCGCCAGCGCCTCCTTGGCCACCGCCACCAGGGCGTCGCGCGCCACGGGGTAGCGCGAGTCCGTGGCTGCGGGTTCGGGGTGCGTTTTGGGGTGGGGGGTGTTGCGGATGAGTGAGGGGCTTGCTAGTAGGATCGGAGGATGTCAGGCAGGCTCGGGCTTGCAGAAGCGCAGGGGAGCAGCACGGCAACAGGCCCGTGCGTGGGCCCCAGCGGCGTGGCCCGCTTTTGCCCTGCTGGCTTCTCGTCCCCTCCCCCGCCCCTGCTCCCCCAAAACACCCCAGCACCAACGCCCTTCGCCATCAACGCCCCTCACCTCCGTAGGCATAGGTCCACGCCATGTTTATCTTGGCCTTGCCCTCGGGGGTCAGCCCTGTGTAGCGCACGCGGATGTCGCCGCTGAGGTCGTTCTTGCCCGGCCCCGCGGCGTGCGCGGCCAGCGCCTCGTGCAGGGCGTCGCGCACCCTGGCAGGGTGGGGCCGGGGGGGGGGGGATGGGAGCTGTTGAGGAGCGGAGAGGGTGGGGATTGGGCCGCTTGCTGCCGCACCTTGAGGGTCTGCGGGCGCGGCTTTGCAGGCCAAAAAGAACGGGAGGCAGGGGCGCAGTGCACACACGACCGTGCGCAGCGCTGGCGCGCGTAATGGCACGGGCGCGGGCCCTCCCACCGCGCGGGGGCGTCCGTGTCCACCAGCAGCTTGGTCAGCTCGGTGCGCTTCCCGCTGCGCGTCAGGTTGATCAGGGGGCCGCTGGGAGGGGCAGGGGCGAAAAGGGTTGGAAAAGGACGCGGGGCGAGGTGGGGGCGAGCAGTCAGCTGCGGTGGAAGACGCCCTTTGAGAGGCAAGCCAAAGGGAGGGAGCAGGCCCTCGGCTGGCGGGCCCCGGCCTGCACGCGCTGCTGCTTGCCGGCCGCTCCCCGTGCGCCCACAGCCGCAATCACGCCCCCGCTGGCCCCACCTCCAGAGCTTGTTGTTAGGTAGGTGCAGGACGTCGCCGTTGTCGCGCACCAGGACCGTGTCCACCAGACCAAACTGTGGGGGCGACGGGAGTGGGTGGGGCGTGCGTGGGACATGGCCTTTCCGGTCAGAAGACATGCGCGCATGCGCGCTTGCGTGCGCGTGCAGGTGCTTGTGCGCATGCGCCTGCGCAAGCACATGGGCGCGCGCGCTCCCACAGTCGTCATAGGCCCAGGGCGCCCCGGCGCCCCGACCTTTTTGACGCGGTACCACGTGTCGTCGGGGGGCAGCACGATGTAGTCCCCCACGTCGAGGGCGTGGTTGGCAAACAGCCCTGCGCGCGTCCGTTGCGGCGCCACAGGAGAGTGAGTGGGTGGATAAGGGGTCGGGCCTGGCGAGGCCGCGGTAGGCTTTTCTGACCCAAAGCGCCCCTCATCCGAGCATTCTGAGCAATGGTCGACCACCCTCCCGGGACTCACACACTGCGCTCTGGAACACGTTTTTGACCGACTCTCCGAACACGACTGCGCGCGCGTGCGAAGGGGGGAGGGCGAAGTTGGGCAATGGATGCGCGGCAGCAGAAGCACAAGGGTGGGGGGCCTCCCGCCACCCCCCCCCCCAAGGCACCAGCCCATGGGCCACCCTCCCCGGCCCCACGCCCGCGCACAGGTGAGCGCCAGCACCGTCGCGGAGAATGTGGAGAAGCCGCTCATCACGTTGATGTCCCACACCTGTGGTGGGGCGGCGGTGGCGCACCGGGGTTGGAGAGGTGTTTGGGGCGGGGGGCACACAGGGCAAGCAAAACCAAGCTTGGAGGAGGCATGAGAGCACCCAAGTAGGGATGGGAACCTGTGTGGCAGGAGCCAACACCATACAGCGCCGCAAGGGGGCCATATGGGCATCATCAGGCCCCATGCACCCAGACCGCAGGGTCCAGCGCTCGCTCGTCTTGCAGCCATCCCACGGTACTCCCTCTCCCTAAGCCCCGTCCTTCCTCGCGTCTCACCAGCAGGTCTGCAGGCGCGCGCGGCAACGCGCAGGTTCCATGAACACGCGCCGTCAGGAGGGGCAGCAGGGGCGGGGCAGGGCGCGGCATGCTGAGGGACGGGCACGCGGAGGGCAGGCATGGCTGCGGGAAGGACGGGGGGTGCTGGCACACTCTCGCCCTCTGCCTCTCGCCCCTCTCGCAACCCTCATCAAGTGCGTCGTCCTGCCCCGCCGCTGCTGCTCGCAGCCCTTGGCCCCTCTCCAGCGCGGCCCCCGCTCACAGAAGGCTATGAACGTGAGGTGCACCAGCCCCGCCAGGAAGGCCTCCAGCGACGCCACAATGGAGTCGGTGTCGCGCAGGGAGGTGGCCATGTCTGGGGGGGGAGGGCGGCAGTGGGGCCCATGAGGAGGGAGGGCAGCAGGCAAGGGGCAAAGCAGGGCACAGGTGGCGAGCCGCGACAGGCACTCGGGTCAAAGGCCCCCCGTTGTGCGCGTTGTGGTGGCGAAGAGCTGGGAGCGCGCTTCCCGCGCCCGCCTGTGCACCCCTCGCACCCCTCCGCTCCGCGACGATGGCCGTGACGGCGTTCTTCATCTCGGTCTTGCTGATGCGCCCTGGGGTGGGGCAGAAGGGACCAGCGCTAGGAAGGGTGTGGGGCCGAGCGAGGGGTGGTGAGCGCAGTGGGAGGGGAGCAGAGGCGCCCTGCGGTTGCCCAGCAGCCAAAGCGAGCAGCGGCGGCGGGCCACCCGCGCCCTGCATGCCCCTCCCCTCCCACTGACCCTGAGCCACCCCCCCCCCCCACCGTTGCCGTCGCGGTCGAAGAAAGCGAACGCGCGCGCCGCCGTCTCTGGCGAGGTGAAAAACGCGCGGAAGTCCTCGGGCATGACGCCCCCTGCGCGCGGGTCCCTGCGGCAGTTCTCAAACAGCCCTGCGGGGGCGGGGCGGCCAGGGCGCAGGGGCGGGGGGGGGGGTTGAGCAGCGTTGCGGCAAGTGAAAAGACGTGCCTTTTGTTATTGCATTGTATGAGCTCCCAACAACCAACCCACTTGCCGCTTGTGGCCGCCGCGGCACGCCCATCCCGTTCCACTGCAGCGGGCCCATGGCCTGGGCCCAGGCCCCCCCAGGCCCTGCCCCTGCCCCACCCACCCCCCCAGCCCCGCCCTCGCACGCCGCGCACCCTTCCCGAACTTTGCTGCCAGCTTGAGCTGGGCGCGCTCCTCGTCCTCGCTGAGCATGGCGTACTTGCGCAGGAGGGCCGAGAACGTCTTGGCCGCGACCGCGTTGGCCGCCCGCGCCGCGCGCGCCGCCTCACGCGCCTCGTCCTCCGGCCCGCCCCCGCCCCCGTGCAGGCCGGCCCG
>VIYE01000114.1:0-11765 GCA_008037345.1 Messastrum gracile | reverse complement strand
ACGAACCCCCTACCACCACCCCCACCACCACCAATGACTTTGGCCAGGTGCGCGTGTCCACGTGGCGGCAGCGCATCGACCCGGTGCTGACCGCAGAGGAGGACCGCAGCGCGTTCGACATCCACGACTATGGCGGCGCCATCCTGGAGCGCCTCAAGGAGACCAGCGGCGCCGACGGCAGCAGCGGCCCGGCCGAGGCGTCCACCAGCGGCGGAGACGCAGGTGGGGACGCGGTGCCGTTTGGCAGCATCGTCGCGTGCCCCGACCGCTTCGAGGTGGCGCGCATGTTTGCGGCCATGCTGCAGCTCGTCAACAACAGGCGAGCTGTTGAATGGAGGGGGCTGGGGGTGAAGGCCAGGCAAGGGCTGGGCAAGAACGCAGTGCGGGGTGGGAGGAAGGGGAGGCTCGTGTATGGACAGCAAAGTTGTTCACGCATGCCACTGCCGCAACACCCAAGCCACGTGCTCCCACTGTGTTGACAGTTGAGCAGGCCGTGTCCTGACCCCTCCCGCTCCGCTGCCCCCTCTCCCTCCCCCTCCCCCCACAACCTCACTTGCCCCCCCTTTGCCCCACCCCAGGAACCTGGACCTGTGCAAGAGCGACGCGCAGAACCCCTCCCAGCCGTTCCGCCTGCAGCTGCTCTCCACCGACCGCCAGCACGAGATCATGGACGAGCGCATCGGGGCGACCGCGAACAACGCCTCGGGCGCCCTCACGCAGCACGCCGACAACGCGGCTGTGCCAGAGGCCGGCCGCCAGCGGCAGGACGGCCCCGCGCGCAAGGGCGCCAAGGGCGGCCGGGCCAAGGCGGCGGCCGGAGGGGCCAAGAAGAAGCAAAAGGGCGGCGGGGGGGGCAACAGCGACGACGGGGGCGGCGTGTCTTCGGACAGCGGCGGCAGCGGCAGCGACGAGGAGAACCGCGTCGGCCGGCAGCGGAAGAAGGCGGGCGCGGCGGCGGGGGCGGGGGCGGCCAAAAAGCCGGCCGCCAAGCGGCCACGCAAGGCCGCCAGCAGGGCGCAAGCCGCCGGCTGAGCCCGCCAGAGCCATGCGCTCTGCTCTGGCCACGCTGTCTGCATTTTTCCCGCTGGCATGCAAGTTGCTTGACCCAACTTGACACACTGTTTTTTTCACCCAACCGGCCCCGGGCCCCCAGACCTCAGAAGGCCACACCTGAGATGCACCTGCCCCAAAGGCGCACGCCTGCAAGAAGCGGCGCATAGCAGCCAGCCCACGCACTTGACGGCTCTGGCAGTGCACGCACCCGTGTATCGCTGCAACGGCTTGCTGCTGCTCTTGCGCATGATCCCCAACGCCGCCGCCTGTCTGTGAGGGCATACGTGGGGCCACCCTCAACTCAGCAGGGTTGTAAACGCCGCAGACCGTTGCCCCGAGGCTGTGCCGCACGCGTTGGAATCTTCGCCGGACTGAGAGGCAGTCCGGTGGCGCGCGGTGACCCGGAGCGCGACGCCTATCTCTGAGCACCCCCTGCCGGGCGCTTTGAGTGTTGAGCCCCTGTTATATCCGGAACTGGGTGATAGCGACGGGCACGCGCACGGTGTTTTGGCCCCAACACGGCCTCGTGCCCTCGGCTCAGGCGCATATATACGCCAAGATGATGCGAGTGGCACTTTTAGGTGAGGCGCACGCTGGAAAGCCGTCGGGACAAGGCATTGGCGCGGTCCCAGCGCGGTTACGCTTGCCCTTTCGTCTCGCACGCACAAGCTAAGCCCCCAACACACCCACCCAGGCGCCCTGCTGCTGGCCACGGGAGCAGCATCGGCCCCGCCGGGGCCCGCGGCGGCAGCGTCACCGGCGGGCGCCCCCGGAGCGGCATGCGATCCCAAGGCCGCTGCGCTCGCACCCCCAGGGGGCCTCAGCACTGCGTGGGTGGGCAAGCTGGCACCGCAGATGCTGTTCTTTCAGGTGTGCGGGTGGGACGTTTGAGGGGTGGCCATGCTTGTTGGTTCCCACCGTGGCCTGGGTCGGAGTTGAGACTGCGGCCGCTTACCGCCTGCGCGACTCGGCGCCCGGCCGCGCCAAGCTATGAGCCGCACGCGTCCTCTCATCCGGCCCGGGCCCCTGCCCCACTGCACTGCACGCGCCGCACACCTGTGCTACAGGCGCTGGCCGACTTCAGCTATGAGCAGGACTTTGGCACGTCGATGCGCCGCAAGAGCGTGGGGACCTGCCTCGAGGCCTGGGGCGCCACCGAGTGGCAGCGCATCACCGTCACGGTGGGGGCGCCAGCAGCCGGGGGAAAGGGCCAGGGGCGTCAGCACAGGGCAGGGGCGCCACTGCTGGGCAAAGGGCACTACGCGCAGGGGCCCGTGCATGCGAGATGCTGCTGCTCTAATGCTGACGGAGTGAGGTGCTGCCAGCATGCAGCGAGGCGGGCGCTTGTGTGCTGCCTTTCCCTTTTCCTGGGCCCCGCCCCGCCGAGGGCCGCCGCACGCCGCCAACACGGCCCCTCTCGCACCCGCCACTGCTGTATTGTCTTGCGCCATCCTTCGTCGAAGCACCCTCGCGACTGACGTCGCAGTCTCCCTAACTCGCTCCCCCCCCCCCGCCCTCCTCCCCCCGCAAAGAGCCCCCTGGGTGCTGACGTCCACGCGCTGGCGCTGCGCACCGGCGCTGACGTCATCTTCGTTTTTCGGGGGATGGACAGTCGTCGGGACCTCACCTTTATGGACTCCCAGGCAGGGCCCCGCGGGGGCGCAGGGGTGCGGGTGCAGGGCCGGGCGTTGGGGGCTCCAGGCGTCCAGCACCGCCTACAGATTGATGGCCGCGCCAGATGGGGCAGGCCACAGTGGTGTTTGCATGCCCCAATGGCGAGCCGCCCTTGTCGCTTCATGCGGAAAGCGGGTTTAGGCGCACACCCTCTCACCTGCTCCTCCCCCTTGGGCCCAGCTTGCCCGCATCATGTCACGGTCGCCCCTGCAATCCTCCATCCCCCACCATCGCCCCCCCCAAAACTTGCGCCAGACCACTCCGTCCTACGACGCCGCCTACTTTGGCGGGGAGGCCGCCGCATGGGACAGCGCCCACAACCACACCCTGGCCGACGGGTCCCCCAACCCGGAGGCCTTCTGGGCGCTCGACGGCTACACGGCCAGCTACGACTCGATCCATCCGTCCTTGGCCGCGCTGCTGGAGAAGTGGCAGGCGAGCGGCGACGGGGCGCCTGGTGGGGGTTGTGAGTGTGGTGCACGTGGTGCAGAGCACTGAGCGAAGAAGCACGCGCAATGAGCGGGGCCAGCCGACGGCCTTGTGCTCGGCCAGACCATCCCCAGCAGGGCGGCAAGCCTACGAAATTATTTCCCCCTTGGCAAAGCGCCCCCACAGGCTGCCGCCGGCGCTACAAAGCTGCGCCTGTGGATCAGCGGCCACTCGGACGGCTCCCAGCTGGCACAGCTCTCGGCGCTGAAGTTTGCAGGCACCGTCGGCGCCGACAACATCGGAGGGGTGATTGCTTTCGGGTGAGCGGCCGCCCGGGTTCCTTGTCAGTGGGGCTCATGCGTTTTAGCCCCATAATCAACCACCATTGAACAGGCGCTCAGCATGACAGAAACCCTCACGCACTTGGCCCCTTCTCCCCTCCTTGCCGGGCTGCGCCCGATGCCCACGGCCCATGCTCCAGGCCGTCGCGTGTCGGGTCCGTGGGTTTTGCCAAGGTCTTCGACTCCGTGCTTCCGGGCAAGTTTGTTTACTACGCATACGGCAGGGACCCGGCGTCCACCACCGACTACACAATGGCCGATGTGAGTTTCTTGGTGGTGCTTGGGGGGGCAGGGCGCTGTTTAGGGGTGCAACTCAACATGCGATTGTGCCTGGCCGTCCTCTTCTCCGGGCCAAACAGTGCACGGCAAGGCAGCGCGCGTTCGTGCAATATCGCCGCCCACGCATCAGACCCCCCCCCACCGCTGCCAGGGCCTCATGTTCCCGGGCGTCGGCCTCCGCGCGTGCCCTATGGAGGGCAACGCGACCGAGCGGCTCGCGGTCGTGCCCGCGGGGGCCGACCGCGAGGACGTGTGCAGCGAGCTGACGTCCACGTCGACGCCGCTCAGCCGCGCCCAGCTGCCCGACTGGCTGCTGGACACCAGCGACCCTTCCTTTGACCAGCTCTCCAGCTGGGAGTACCTGCCCCACCACATCCCCGCCATCACCTATGACGGCCTCATGCGCCTGCTGCTGTCGGGGCAGGGGGGCGCGGCCGCGCCCGACGCCTGCCAGCGCGCCGCCCTGGAGCTACCCCAGTGCGTCGTGTCGCCCCACTGCAGCGCGGCACTGCGCCCCAAGGACGCCGTCAAGTGCAGGTGCGGCCCACAAGGGACTGCTGGCGGGGGGGTGTCCAGGGCTCGTGGGGGAGGTTGGCTGTTGTGAGGGGAGCTTCCCTGCTAAGTTGGAAAGAGGCGGTGAGCTGACGGTGCGCAGGCGCGCCTGCTTGCATGCTTGTGGCCCGCTGATGGCATGACGAGCTTGGGCCACACCACTCAACCCCCATCGCCCCTCGCCGCCCCACTCAACCCAATAATGCCCGCGTACCAGGGGCTGCGCGAGCGACGCGACTTGCACCCAGTATTGGGGCATGCCTGCGGCAAAGTGCGATCGTCGCTTCAGCGAGTTGTCCGGGTGGCAGTGCTGGACCCACCTGCCGGGTGAGGGAGGGCGGGGGGATGCTCGCGTGCCAGGCCAGGCCGGTGGGGCAGTGGGGCGCAGGCCCGATAGGAAAGCGAGCAGCTGCCTTGAACCTGCTAGAGAGTGAACGCCTGCTGCGTGCGTCCCCACTGGCCGTGTCGTCAGCCCATCCATTCCCTGCCCCTCCCCTCCCCCTCCTTCCCGCCCCCAACCCGCAGGCACCCAGCTGAACCTCTACTTTGGCCGCAACGGGGCGCCTCTCGAGGCCGCACACCTCCCCCAGGCCCCCAAGCTGGACCTCTCCCGCCTGGGGCGCAAGCCACCCAACCCCTTCAGCCGGCACAGCCACCCCGTGGGAAAGTGACCGGGGTTTGCTTTCTTTCGTGCTGCGCACCCCCAATGCCCAGGGCTCCACGTGCAGGCAGGCAGCGGAGGTTGGCACAGAGCGCAATGACTTACCCACACTGCCTTTAAGAGGCTGTTGGCAGTGACTTAACGGCCACACCTTCCTTAGCCCCTGACTATTTGCTTCCTGACTGCTTTTGGAACTCTGATGACAACAGACCTAAGCCCTGCAGGTCCACACCAAGTTGTTGTGCCTGGTCGTGATTAAGGGTTTGCATTTCCAGCACCAAGAAGCCCATGGCCCCGCCCATGCAATGCAGCACACACTTTCCAATCAACCGGGACTTCCCCAGCTGGCCAGCCAGGGTGCGGTGCGCGCAACAGGTGCACAGCCGCAGGAACCGTGTAACAACTGTTGAAGGCGCTTCAGTTTTGGCCAGCAGGTGTTGCATAGTGCCCCACTGCGTTTGTGGCGCCACCGGTTTCGGCAGCCGGTTGAGCAAAGCGGCCCCCTCACAGCTGCCACCTTGACTGCACCACACTCATGCCCTTGCCACTACACAGGCACGCACACGGATCCCCTGATTTGGCGTCTCCTTTAGCAGACGTTGGTTTACACGCGGTCGAGCGCCAGCCGCCGCCGCCGCCAGCTGCCACCACCAGGGCCTGACAGGGGCGCGACGGGCGCAGCCGCGGGGAGGCGGCAGGGGCGCGTGGCCGGCGGCTGGGCCGGGCCAAGCCCTCACCCCCACTACTGCGCCGCGGCCTTGGCCTTGTCCGCCTTCGTGACAAAGATCTCCTTGAGGCGCGCGGACTTGCCGGTGAGCTCCCGCAGGTAGTAGAGCTTGGCGCTGCACACGGGCGATGGTGGGTGGTGGGGGGCGGGAGGGGGCGTGTGGGAAGAGGGGGCCGCGCGCGAGTGCCGCGGGTGTGAGCAAGGCGAGGGGAGGTGGTGGCGCAGCTGCAGTTCGGTTGGCTGCAGTGAGGCCCAGCGACGCTGAAGTGGCCCCTGCGCGCGTTTGCGCCGGCCGTTGCGCCCGCGTCGACCCCGCCCCTGGGCCCCGCAGGCGCGCACCGGCGGACTTTGCCGCGGCGCACGATCTCCACCGACGACAGCACCGGCGAGTGCAGCATGATGCTCATCTCCACGCCCACGCCCTGCGCAGGGCGAAGGGACGGGCGGTGGGGGGCCGGGCGCGCAGCATAGGTGGTGGGGGGGGGGGATGAGGAGGGAGGAGGAGGCGCCTGAGCCCCGGCCGAGGGGCTGCTACGCCATGCCGCAACCCTTGGCACTGGCCCGCCCGAGACCTTGGCACTGGGCCCTCAAGTCGGGGTCGCATGCTCTGCCCTGCCAGGCCGCCCTCACCTGGAAGATGCGCCGCACGACCATGGTCTTGTTGCTGCCGCTGCCCGCCATGGCGATGACGGTGCCCTCCACGCGCTGCGTGCGGGCGCTCTTGGCCTCCTGGACCTGTGGGGGGGAGAGGAAGGGGCGCAGGCGGCGAGCGGGGGCGCGTGCGCCACGAGGTGGGCCAGGGAGGGGCCGCGCACGGCAGAGCAGCCGCCCAGCCTCCGGCGTCCACAGCTCCCCATCGGCAACGTGCTGCTTGCCCATCCGCCGTCCGCCTCCCCGCCGCAGGCTCGGGCCCGCCTGTCGCCTCCCAAGGCGCCGAAGCCGCGGCACCGCTGCAAGCGGCGACACGCACCAGCAGGCCGATGCGGACGCTGTCGCCGATCTGGATGTCGGGCAGGTTGGCCTTCACCTGCGACGCCTTGAGCTCGTCGACCTGCAGACGCGAGTGTGGAGGCGCGGGTGTGCGGCCGTGGCTCAGACGGGCCCGCTGCTGCCGCCGCCCCACCGCGCGTGTTGCGAGCTGCGGGCACGCCGCCGCCGCCCGCTGCCCCGCCACCACTGCCGCACGGCGGCCCGCCGCCGCACGGCCCCTGCGCGTGGCAGGGATGGCAGCTCCCAATCCCCGAATGCCCTGCACCGCCCGGGGCACGCAATGGTTGCGCTCACGAGCGGGGCCAGTCCACGGGCGCCCTGAGCCACGATCCGCGGCTGCACGCGCGACCGGCTGCTGGCCACGGTGGGCCGCTGCTGCGTGAAGAACCGCTGCTGCGCGAGCATGGTGCCGACTGCTGGCCCCGCTGGGAGCCCACTGCCCGACGGCCGACTGCTGCTGAGGGGTGGTGTGGCGGGCGGACGTGTGCCCCGAATAAACGCTCGCGATGAAACGACTCGGTGCAAGCACCAACAGGGGCCGCCCCTGGCAGCGCCCGGGCGGCCGCCGCTCCGCACCAAGTCACGTGCAGGCACTGCGGCTGCGCGGGCGCGAGGCTTCCCGTCGTGCCTTGCAGACTCTGGGCGCAAGCGGCAAGCAGGGATGCGCGGGCAATGTGCACCCCTACGGAGGCGCGCGACCGGGCAAGGGAGGGCGAGCCGCTGCCGGGGCGCCAGTCAGAGGTCAAAGTCCGCCTTGCAGCAAAGTGTCGACCGAGCGCCCCCTGCCAGCACCGTCTGCACCCCTGGCACGCACTCGGCGCCGCCACCCTTCGTCGGCCCTTTGCTGCACACGGGGTGCTTGCATGCGCCGGCCTTAGGCCCGGGCCTTGTCCAGGGCAGTGCCACCACAGGCCCAGGGCGCCCACCCAGCGCGCCCAGCCCTGTGCTATGCCAAGCTCGCCCGGCGCCTTGCTCGTCCGGCGCCTTGCCCTGCCCCCAGTTCTCCAGCACCGCCACCCTGGGCTGCAGCAGGTTGACACACGCCGCTCAAGTGCGCTGTTGCTGCGTCCATCTGCGCGCAAACTACACCTAGGCCTTGCTGGTCGGCTCGCAGGGCAAGCGCCAAATCAGCACGTCGAAAGCATTCCAGGCGTGCGCGCGCCCGTGTGCAACCCGGCATGCGCAGCAGGCTCCCCTGCTTGAACTCGGCGATCTGGACCCAGGAAGGGGGTGGCGGGCGGGGTTGACGCCGTTGCTGGGGAGGAGAGGAGGGGGCGGCAGCCAAGCTCGACCCCCTGCAGCCGTTTGCCAGCGGGCTGCGAGGCCGGCATGCAGCGCGCGGATGGGGAGCAGGGGGGGCAGCGCGGTGCCCTGGAGGGTCTCGAGGGCGGCCGAGACGCCCGAGCGCACACATGGCCCTCAGCGTTGCGGGCTGGCACGCGCTTCAACGTGCGCACAAAACGCCCGCCCGTCCACTCCCCTGCTGGCGCGGTTGGCTCGGCGGCGGGTCTGCGCCGCAGCTGGGCCGCCGGCGCTGAAACATATGCCCTGCGCCGGGCCGCCCGCCCGCCCGCACCTCACGCTGCCCGCCCGCGGCGACGCCGTCGCCGCCACAGGCGCGCGCGCGCCCGCCCTCTCCGGCTGCACGGGGCCCCGCCCTCCCCTCCCGCCGGGCCAATGGCTGTATGGGGGCCAGGCCAAGCGATCCGAATGGCTTGGCCCGAGGAAGGGGACGATTTCGTAGCAGTCACTGGGCCGTCCCCCCGGCTGCCGGTTCTGAAATGCAAAGATCAAGGGCCGCGAGGGCCCCTGGGCGCACAACCCGGTGCACCTACAGGTTGCCCGACCGTGTTTATACGATGCAGAAACTCGGCGCTGCCCCGCTGCGGGCGGGTGCTGCTGGGGCCCTGCCGGTGAGCTCCGCCCTGGCCCTTCTAGCCGCTTCGGATGCCTCTGTGGTAGCTTGAGGTCTAACGAAGCACTCTGTTGCCGCCCGCAGGTGTCCCGGCCCGTCGTGAGCAGCAGCAGGAGGGTGGCAAGGCACCCCCAGGTGCGAGGGGAGAGGGCCAGGGTGGTGGGGGGCCTCCACGCCCGTCCCAATGGGCGCGCGGGACGCGGTGCTCACGCACGGAGCCTCCCCCACGCGCAGGTCATCTGCAATGTGGCCACGGGGCCGGCCCGTCCCGGGGCCAAGGCCGTGCAGATCAACATGCTGGACGAGGGCTTTGACGGTGAGGAGGGGAGCTCGGAAGAGCGTCGAGGTCGGAGGGATCCTGGGAAGCGGCGGCGGCTGCGGGGGCGGCGGTGGGATGGGGGCGGTCGTGCAGCGAGCGCCCCGCCAGCGGCGGCAGCGGCGGTAGCAGCCTAGGGACATCAGCGGCACGAGCTGGCTGCCGCCCCCGTGGCTTTGCCGCTGCCGTGCCCCCTTGAGGGCCTGGCAAGCGAGCCGGCTTGCTGGTGCTGCGGCAGCGGCGGCAGCGCCTAGCGCTCTGCAAACGCACGGGCGTGGCTGGCTGCAGGCCCCTGGCCTGTGCGCAGTCGGCTGGGCTGCAGGCCCAATCGAGCCGGAGCGCCCCAGCTATGCGGCGGCGGGGTCGGCTGGGGCACGGGGCGGAGCTGGCTGTGCCTCGGCCAGCAATGTCGCTGGCGCTGCAGGCGGGGGAGCAGTGTTGCCGATGGCCGCCGCTTCCCCGCCCCCGCACCCATCGCGCGCAGGCCCCGGCGGCAACAAGGGCCTGTTCACGTCGACCAACCCGGAGCTGCGCCGCGTGGTGCCGGACGACGTGGCGGGCCGCGTGAAGGTCAAGGTGGTGTACACCGTGCTGGAGGCGCAGTACCAGTCGGCCCTGTCCGCAGGTGCGCGACGGGGTGGCACGCGGGCAGCGGGGGGGCAATGGGGCCGGGGCGGGCGGCCGCAGGCGTAGCCTGGCTGACCGGTGCCCCGCCCGCATGGCCGCGCGCGCGCGTGTGGCCGGGAGCGATGTGGCTGCGACGGGGGCGCGGAAGCGTCCTGTTGGCGCAGGCAGCCTGACCCATGGCGTGCCAGGCAATGCTGAATGCGCACTGCCCGAAGCGGGCGCCTGAATGGGCAGAATTTTGGCAGTGCGCGCCCCGGCCCCTGGCGTCCACGCCACCGCCCCAACGTCACCGCCCCACCTCGCCCCGCCCCCCCAACCCCGCCCCCCGCGCCAACAGCCGTCAAGGCCATCAACGCCAGCAACAAGACGGTGTGCTTTGAGATCGTGGGCTACCTGCTGGAGGAGCTGCGCGACCCCGACAACTTCCGCACCTTCCAGCAGGACCTGGCCAGCGCCAACGTCTTCATCGGCTCCCTCATCTTCATCGAGGAGCTGGCCGAGAAGGTGTGAACTGGGGCTGGGGCCGGGGTGGCGGGGGCAATGGGCTTGGGCTTGAGCCCCCTGGCAGGTGGGGGCCGGCAGCAGCGGTAGCGGCTGGTGGGGTGGTGCTGCTACGCCCGGGCGAGGCGGATGTGGAGTGTTGTTGCGAGCTGAGGTGCTTTGTCGCAGCTTGGGATGCCAGGCCAGCCACCAACGGCGCCTCGACCCTGCCCCCTGCGCCCCACCAACCCCCACCCCCAGATCGTCGAGGCGGTGGCCCCCAACCGCGACCGTCTGGACGCGTGCGTCATCTTCCCGTCGATGCCCGCCGTCATGAAGCTCAACAAGCTGGGCACCTTCAGCATGGCGCAGCTGGGCCAGAGCAAGAGCATGATCGGCGAGTTCATCAAGTGAGCGCCTGCTGGGGGCTGTTGGGGGTGGGGGCTGTCCAGCGGGAGCGCGGCAGGCGCTCTTCGGCCGGCTGTGGCTGCTGGCAGGGGCTCGCGCGCTGGGCTGGCAGCGAGGGGCGCGGCTGCTGGTGCTGCAGCGGTGGCAGAGAGGGCAGCCGCGCAGGGAGGGCAGCAGCCTCGCCTGCGTTCGCTGGCGCGCCTGGGGGCGGCCTGGCCTGCCCCGCCATGCAGCTCGCCCTGGCTGCCAGGCCCCCTGGGGCCTTCCCTACCTCCCTCTCCTCACAACCCCTCTTTCTCACCAACCCTTCTCTCTCCCCTGCCGCACCCCCCAGGTCGGCACGCAAGAACAACGACAACTTTGAGGAGGGCCTCCTCAAGCTGGTGCGCACGCTGCCCAAGGTGCTCAAGTACCTGCCCTCTGACAAGGCCCAGGACGCGCGCAACTTTGTGCAGTCGCTGCAGTACTGGCTGGGCGGCAACAGCGAGAACCTGCAGAACTTCCTGCTCACCATCGCCGGCGAGTACGTGCCCGCGCTCAAGGGCGTCACCTTTGAGGTGGCCGACCCCGAGCTCTTCCCCGAGGTGGGCATCTGGCACCCCATGGCCACCACCATGTACGAGGACCTCAAGGAGTACCTCAACTGGTACGACACCCGCCGCGACATCGAGTTTGCCAAGGACGCCCCCGTCATCGGCCTCGTCATGCAGCGCTCCCACCTGGTCACCGGCGACGAGGGCCACTACGCCGGCGTGGTGAGTTGCTTTTTTGGGGTCGGGGGTTTGGGGGGGGGGTGGGGCAGTGCCGGGCAGGGGGCGGGGGGCGGGCACATGCTGTTGCTGTTGCTGCTCTGCAGGCGCCTGCGCCGGCTGCGGCCCCGCAAGCGCTGCTATACCGGGCCGGCGCCTTCTCGCGCAGATCTAGGAGCCGGCGCGCGCGCGCGCCCCCAACACCCCCATCCCCACACCCCCAAACGCCAACCCCACCCCTTCCACCCTCTTCGCTCCCTCGAAAGGTGATGGAGCTGGAGGCCCGCGGCGCCAAGGTCGTCCCCGTCTTCGCCGGTGGTCTGGACTTCTCTGCGCCCGTAAAGCGGTTCTTCTACGACCCCTTGGGGAGTGGCAAGGCCTTCGTTGACTGCTGCGTTTCGCTGACCGGTGAGCTGCGTTTTTGGCTGGGGGAAGAACTTTTTCTCTTATGTAGCTTGCCGTGGTTGGGGTGGCCAGCCGGCAGGGTGGCGGGTGCGGGTTGCGGGGTCGGGCGGGGCGGCGGCGGGGCGCATACGCGGGCGCGGCCGCGCGGAGCGCGGCCCC
>VIYE01000113.1:0-17724 GCA_008037345.1 Messastrum gracile | reverse complement strand
AGGTGGGAGTTTATTTTGAGTGTTGTGAGTGTTCAAGGGGGAGGGTGGGGATGAGCGGCCGTGCGTGTGGGCGGTCCTGCGTATGTTTTGCACGGGGTGCCGACCGACGATGCGGGCGCATACCGCGCCCGGCTGCCCCTGCCCTGCCCCCTCTGCCCCTCCGCCCACCGTGCCAAAGACCAGCTCGCCCAGGTCACACAGCAGGGGGCCGCCGCCACCAGCAGCCGCCGCGGCTGGAGCGGTCCGCTTGGGCGCCATCGCCGCTGGGCGCGCGTGCGTTCGTGTGGCGGCGGCGGCGGCGAAGCGGTGCTGCGGGCGCGCCAGGGCCGGCCAGCAGCGGCGCATGCAGCAGCCGCCCTGAGCGGCTGGTTGCTGCACTGGGAGATGGTACTCGCTTAAAGCCACGACGGACACTCGCACATATCTGGCCGCGACGGCCAGTTCTCGCCTCAAGCGACGCCTCTACGCCTGCACGCCTGTAATAAGGAATTAGATGCTATACGAAGTGAACGGGGGGCGGCAGCCGCAAGGTGCCGCCTTGGAGATTGGACTGCGATGCGCCGCCGCCCGGCGCGCGTCTTCGGACTGCGCACGCGCTGCTGGCCAAAACCATTGCAGCAGGAGGGCGAGGGCTTCGGGGGCTGTGGCCTTACTGCTCAACACGTAGGGGGTCAACGCGTAGGGGGCTGGGCGCACCGGGCGCGGCCGGGCGGCCGCTGATGGCCAGAGTCCAGCCGACAAAGCGCCACCCTGCGGCGGCGACCCCGGCCGGGGGCGGCGACGGCGGCAGAGTCTGCAGCCCGTGCGGTGCAGGCACCCGCAGGGAGGGATGAAAGGGGGGGCACAAGGCGCCTGCATGGAACAGCCGGCCGCCGCCGCCCACCGGCCGCTTTGTTGTGCCAAGCATGGGGCAGTCCGTCCACGGCGCGCGAGACCTGAACCCATCTGGTCTGCCCCTGAAGCACACTGTGGCACACTCTCACACGAGGGGGGGGCACACAACGGGCGCAAGTGTTCGTGGCGCCTGACGAGTGACGATCCCAGGCCGGGTCACCCTGTCCAGAGGCCGAGCCGGTGCCGGCGCAGCCATTGGGTAGACCTCACGTGTTACCAGGGCTTGAACAAAGCTTGGCAACGCCGATCGCTGCAGCTGGCTTCGCACCTGGCTGCATCCACGCGCGTCAAAGATCGGCCGGGTGAGTGCTCGTCCCGAGCGCCGTTGGCTGTTTGCGAGGGCTGTTGGCTGTGTAGAAGACACAGGCTCGTCGCTAGCCCCACGTGGCCACCGAGGGGTGGCACCCGCTTCGGCACCGGAACGGCCGCCTCCCCGCAAAGCACGTTTTCGCAACCAGACGGCCTTACAGTTTGTTGCGGCCGGCGGACGGCCAGGGGCGTGCTCGGCAGGTAGGGTGGTGTCACTCCGCGGGCGTTGGCGGTCAGCTGCCTACGCGTGTACTCGCAGCACCCAGCGCCCGCCAACCCGCGTCGGCACGCCCCCCTTGAAGGTGCGCGGCGTGCAGGGATAGCACGTCCAACAGCACTAGGCCCACCACGCGTGCGCACCTGCCGTGATGGGAACGCCGCGCCGGCGGCGTTCCGTGGCGGCAACGCCCAGATGCGGGATCCCCGCGGAGATTGCGAGCGTGCCGATCCTGCTGGTGGTGCTGGCGGTCGTGGCCGCGTGGGCAACGCCCGCCTCTGCTGCCAGCTTTGTCGTGACATCCCTGGGCGGTGAGGCGGGCCGCGCGTGGGGGGCCCAGCGCCCGTCGCAATGGCTGCCAGGGCTGGGGTTCTCCGTTTGGGGTGTATGTGCTGGCCCGAGCTGGCATGCCTCGCTCGCTCCATGCACCAGGCACCGGCGGCACCTATTGCATGTGCCGTTGAGGCTGCACCTAATTCCCGACCCCTGGGCTGCAGCTTGACCTTCAACACCCCTCTTGGTGCCCGCCTTTGCCAGACGACCCTGCCAACCCCACGCTCACCGGCACGCTGCGCGCCGCGATGACGGCGGCCGCGGCCGCGACGGCCGACCCCACCAGCACCATCACCTTTGACGCGTCGCTGGGCGGCGCCGTGGTCATCCCTTTGGGCTCGCCGCTGCCGCCGTTTGCGCCCGGCCCGGGGCAGCAGCTGCAGATCGACGGTTCGCTGCCCGGCGGCCCCGCCGGCGCGCGCGCCGAGGTGTGGGCGGCAGGCACGGCCCGCTTCTCGGCGCCGCTGGCGGTGCCCGGCTCGATGCTTGTTCTTTCAAACATCGTGCTGCGAGGAATCACGCTGGCCGCGTCCAACGGCGCGCGCGTCTCCGTGTCGCAAGCGCTGTTTAGCGGCGCGGGCCACGACCCTGGGCACGCCCTCATCGTGACGGGCAGCGCGTCGGTTGCCGTCGGCGACACCGCCTTTGAAGACCACAGTGGATTTGAATCTTCAGACTGGACCACCGCTGTGGGCAGCGCCGTGCTCCTGCTTGGGGCAGGGTCGTCGGGCTTCGTGCGATGCACGTTCTCCCGGTGAGCGAGGGCCAGGCCTGCCAGCAGCAGCGGTGAACCCTGCACTGTTGCCGCCACAGGGTTGGGGCAATGGTAATGCAAGCGGGGCACAGGGTTTGCCTGGACGCTTGCCTGCAGCACACCAGCAGCTGTCTGCTGCTCGGCCCTGAATGTACCTCTGAGACTGGCCCCATCCCTTGTCTCCAAGCCCACATTGAAACCCCATGCTGACCCGGCCCGTCGCGCCCGCCCTCCCCCCCCCCCCCGCGCCCTGCCCGCCTGCAGCAACAATCTGCCCCCCACGACGCGCTTTGGCTCCTCGGGTGGGGGCGCCATGTTCTTGGCACAAACACAGGGTACCGTCCTCATCATCTCCTGTGTGTTTACGGACAACGGCTCAGGCCATGGCGGCGCCCTGACGGCCTGGTGAGGGGTATGCAGGGGCGGTGCCTTTAGCAAGGGGCGAAAGGAGGGCAGATGCAAGAAGGTGCTAGGGGTTGCATGATCGCCCCATAGCCAGCAGACAAGGGCGCACCGGCCTGGCAGCCAAACAGGCGCCAGCCATGTCGCCATGAGGCCATGTGTGCAGCCAGGTCATGGGCACCATACTGCCATGCGTCACACCCTCAGCCTGTTCCGGGCCGGCCCACGCCCCCCACCCCTTGATGCCACCACAGGAATGCCACATCCCTCTCGCTAACAGGGACGGTTTTCGACGTGAGCCTGTCAGCACGCGGGGGCAACAGCCTCCTAGGGCGGGGCGGGAAAGACTGTCATCCGTGCACATGACCTGCCATGGGCCCTGAGAGCGGACAAGCGCCGCTGCTGACTTGCTGCAATCTGGTCACAATATATTATGACCACAGCCTAACCACGTGCCTGCATGCGCCCCTCAACCGAAACCGTAAAACTGCTTGTTGCTTGGTTGCTGACAAGCCCAATCCAGGCAGCACTGATGGCTTGCGCGCCTCCCTGCCTGCCTCACTTCGTAACAACAACTCGTCCCACGCTCCGCAGTCCAACCGCGCAGCGGGGCCTGGGGGCGCCGTTGCCGTCCACAACTATGGCCAAGTCAGCGTCACCGGCTGCGCGTTTCTTAACAACAAGGCCACGGCAGGTTCGGGCGCCTTCCTTGCCGACTCCTGCCCCGGCCTCGTCGTTACTGGCAGTACGTTTGCGTCCAACACGGCCGACACGCAGGCGGGCCTGTCTATCACCCGTTGCGCAGGCGCAGCGGTCACTGCATGCAACTTCATGGTGGGTTTGACTGCTGAGGCTGGGCCTCGACGCAGTCGCGGTGACCTGGATGAAGGGAGCTGTTGGGTTGGGAGGGAATGCTGGGTTGGAAGCAGCTTGCATCACAGCAGGGCACCTGGGTACGCATGCCGCCCAACAGCAGAAGCGCGTCAATGCCCTACGTGAGCAACATGTCGGCGCCAAGCGCATTCTGGCTTGCCTGCAGGCCCGCAGGTGCATCGATGCACAGCACGCCCCTGACGCCCAGCATGCTCGCGCACACACCCACCCAGGCCAATGCTGCCTCCAGCCAAGACACCGCGCTGGAGGCGAGCGGCGGCTGCCTGCGTGTCACCGCCACTGACGGCGTGACCGTCAGCGGATTGTCGTTCACGGGCTGCCAGGCGCCCACCGGCGCAGGCATGGCGCTGGTCGACACGTCCAACGCGGTGCTCTCGGGCCTGACATTTACGGGCAACAACGCGACCAGGCAGTGGGCGGCGGGCATCTTTGTGTCGTCCTCGGCCGGCGTTGCCATTAGCGGCACCACGCTGGTCGGCTCCACCGCCGTCAGCGGCGCGGGCATGTTTGTCCAGACCTCCAAGGTGCGTTTTGAGCCATCGGGCGCGTTCACGTGGTTGCTTACCTCCTGGAATTGACAGCAAAGGTGCAGCAGCTCGCGCGAGAGTCCACACAAACCCCAAGTGCACCTGCAAGCCTGACCCCATATCCACCTGTTTCTCCCGCCGCCAGCGCTCATCTCCCACTCACCGCCCTGGCCCTTCACGCCCACGCGCGCGCCGCCACTCGCTCTCAGGACGTCTCCCTCACAGACTCCTCGTTCCAGGGCAGCGCCGCGTCCTTCCAAGGCGCCGGGGTGTTCTGGCGGTGGACCAACAACTCGCTGATTGCGCGGGTCAACTTCACTGGGGGCTCGGCGGCTAGCGACGGCGGCGGTGGCTACTTCTATTCCAACGTCAACCTGACACTCACCGACGTCACCTTTACGGGTACGTTCGCAGGCAGCACTTCAAGGGGAAGCGGCCTGCTTGTGGCCGCCGTGCCCGTGCGTTGGGGTGGCACTGAATATGCTCGCCATGAGGAAGGCACACTGGGAAAGCGCCAGAGCGCATGAGCAGCAAGCAGCCTGTGGTCAGGTTTTGTGTGGGCAAGCTCGCCCGCCCACGCACCCTCTCTGCACTGCCTCATTTTCTTGCTTGGCGCCTCCCACGGCTCCCCCTTTGTGCTGCCGCTCGCTTGGGCTGCGGCGCGCAGGCAACTCCGTCTCGGGCGACAGCCGCTTAGCCGGCGCCGCCTATTTCAACCAGAACTCAGGCGGGACGAAGCTGATCCGGGTCACCGTGACCCGGAACTCGGCCGGTTATGGTGGTGGTGTTGCGGTAGGTTGCAACAGGCATGTGTGTTCCTCAAACCCTGTGTGGAATAGAGGCAGCCTGCCGTGCGGCGCCATGCCATGACATGTGTCCAGTCGCAGGCGCAGCCACCTGGGGTGGCGCAGGGGCGTACCTGCTTTTGCTTTGTCGCATAATGTTCCGGGAGCTCACAAGCGTTTTTCGTCGGCAGGGTGTCTTTCTGTTTGGCAGCGCGTGTGAAACCAGAGATGCATGCACAGTGTTGGCACGCACACCAGGGGCATGCCCCTGGTGTGTGAGCCTGCAAAGCGCAAACTGCCTGACTCAGTTGCTGATGCCACCCCCTGCAGTTTCAAAACAATCCAGATGCTGACATCATCGACAGCAGGTTTCAGGTGCGTAGCCAGGTGCCGGCACCCAGCGGGTTGTCTCCAATAGCCCTCGTGCAACCAGCATATGTTGCTGCGCATCATTTCATCGCGTGCTCATGTTTGTGTCAGCGTGTAACTGCCTCATCGCGAGGATCACAAAGACGCACTCATATTCCTATTCCCCACATGTTCCCTGGCCCTCGGTGCAGGGCTGCTTGGCTCGCCACGACGGCGGGGCCCTCTACTCAACATCCTCTGCGGGTGTTCGCGTGCTTCGGACGACTTTTATCGGTGCGCAGCCCTCCCTCTTTTTCCTTGGGCCTCCACGTGTGTTGCTCCCTCCCTCCCTCCCTCCCTCCCTCGGGTCCACGCTGCTGGAGCTGCAGCTGGGCGCGCTGCCTTGGACGGCCGGGCCGCCGCCGCCCCCGGGCCCGCCCTCCCTCCCTCCCTCCCTCCCTGAGTTACTCAAACGCCTACCTGCACTCACAAACAGGCAACGTTGCTGTTGGCAATGGCGCCGGCGCATGCGTCTCGGGGAGCGCTAGCAACTCGTTTGTTGGGGCGAGTTTCCTCAACAACACGGCTGTTGACAGCGGCGGCGGGCTCGTCTTCACAGGCGCATGTGCAAACGCCGTCGTCTCAGGCTGTTTGTTCCAGGTAGGGGGCGATGGGAGGGCGCGGGTTCGCCCTATCTGGTTGAGCAACACCAGGAGGCAGGGGTCTTGTTTGGGAGCTGTCACCATGCTTGATGGTTGCGCGATGGGGGGAGCCCTTTGTCGGCCTGCTGCCATTTTATGAGAACTGACGCTCGTGTTACCCCTCACGCTGCCGATTTGCAAGTCAAACCAAGGACGAATGAATGCCGGCGGCATGTTCATTGTCAGTGTCCCGAGCCCTGCCATCCTGCTGACAAACAGCACCTTTAAGGTGGGCGGGTGCTGCCAACTCACCCCTGTTGCTTGCGCCGCGGTGAAGAATTTGCAAACCAAGGCAAACCTGGCACACCAGCTTCCTGTGGCCCATGCCTGGCAGGACCCGACCCCGTCAGTCAGCAGCTTCGCCTCTATTGCCTCGGCTGAGGACCCTGCCTCTTCACGGGCGCTGCTTGCGTGCTGCAAGGTTCCTTGTTTCCAACTCCCTGTCGTCACTCGCCTGAACATGAATGCTCTGTCCTGCAAAACCCAGCATGGAAGGAAGCTCTGTGCCCCTGCATGCTCTCCCAGCAGGCCCCATTGGCCACTCTGTCTCAACTGCTTTGGAAAGCTTGGCACCGCTGACACGTGCTGCCATCGCCCCCAGGCCAAGCAGCGTCGTTCCTTTGAAGCAGGCGTGCTGCTCAAGCTTTGCGCTGCTAACAGGCGTTGCCCGCAGACCCACTCAGAGTGGTTTTACCCGCAGGCCCAGTGCCTTACGCAACGCCCCACCTCGCCACGTAACATACAAAGCAGATTATTTGGGCAGAGTGGCAGCTTATTTGGGATGTGCACATGTTTGAGCCGCCTCAACCTCATGCCGTTGCGCCCACACATCGCACCCGCAATCGGCAGGCTAACATCCTCGCCGTAGCAGGCACGGTCGGAGCCGGCATTGGCTATGGTGCAGGCATCAGCATCCTCTTTTCTGGTTCAGGCATCGTGGAAGACTGCACTTTGGAGGTCGGTCGGTTGGTTGGTTGTGCACACATGCCCCAGCGCGCGTTGCGACCAGTTCTGACGAAAGCAGCCTTGCTTTGCCAGCAGGCCAGTAGTCACAGCACCCTTGCAGGGCGTATCACAATGAAAAACAGCAGCACCAGCACACTGCTTAAACTGCTGAAGTGCTGGTGCCTGCTCATCCCATTCCCGCGCAAGTAATGGGCAGCCAGCATACGCACTTGGCACTCGTATTGCAATTTTCACCTTCACCTTGCCTCCGCCACCCTTGCACGCCGTTGCCCATTGTCTATCTATACCTGCCTGACGGAGGGGCCCGCCCATTCTCTCACCATCCTCCTTCATGGCACCGACGGCCCTGCCCAAGCAGGACAACCATGCCAATTACGTAGCCGGAGGTGAGTGGTGGCTCGTTCACCTGGGAGCAACTGAAAGCGCGTGGATGTTGCGCCAACGGTGCATGCAATGGTCATTGGACGCATGACTCTGCTCAGTTTTTTGTGGACATATTTCTGCAAACAGAGGCGGCCCACTCTGCTTGGCACAAAGTGTTGCACAGCACCCAGCCGTCACCCAAGCCGGGGACCCCATCACACAGTCTTGCTGTAGGCCCTTGTGCATGGGCCAAACCATGCCAGCATACTGACGTGCCAACGACAACAAACGCACGCACAGGTGTCTACATGCAGCAAGTTGGCCTAATTATATTCAGGTGTGCATGTAGCTCCAAGCAACTTGGCTTGGCCTTGCAGGGCATGTCCTGCCTGTACACGCAATGGCTCATGAGCTGGTGCATGCTGTTGCACGCTGGCACGCAGTTGGTAGTGCCGCTTTGTGTGTCTGTGGCGGTCGTGCAAGTCATGTGCACCAGCAGGTTCCATGCCCTCGGCGCAATCCTACACAGCCCAGCTCGCCCCGGGCATGGGGCGGCTTGGCCTCATGCCTGGCCCACCCACACGACCAAACTCCTGCTCACCCACATGCCCTACCCCAGGCGTGTGACGATAAGGAACAACGTCGGCCTGCTCGGCGGTGGCGGTGGCATAAGCATTCTTGGTTACACACGGGCAGAGTTCTACGACTCGCTTTTTGAAGGTGTGGGCGTGTCCCCGTTTTGCGCACGCACGCAAACGTAGGCGTGGGCGTGCGCTGCTGCATTCGCATGAACACACACAAGAAACGCCTTCACCCAGACGTTGGCCGCACACACGCATGCGCGTGAGCACACACGCACCTCCGCACCAGCGCCCGCAAGCACACAGACCTGGCACGCACAACAGTGTTCATTCACTCAACGTGCATGTCATCTGTAGGAAACAGCGGGAGCACGCTTGGATACAACGGGGGTGGCGGGGCGCACATCGACATCGAGTATACTGGCTCATATGTGAGCGGGCTCGGGGTTGGGGTCGCAACCAGGCCTTTTTGAAGCCTCCGTTCATGTGCTGCCAGTTGGGCGCACATTCGTCGGCGCACGGGCAGGGGCGGTCGCCCTGCACCATTTATCCAAGTTCATGCCGTGCAAATGCGGGTTTTTGGACACCCAAACCCGCGTGTTGCCCACACGATCGCAGCTGAAGATGGTTCGGTGCCTGGTCACGGGCGGCATCATCAACGCCAAGGACGGGTGAGGGCCTGGATGTTGTTGTGATGGCGTTGGCCGGAGAACGCAGTCTGGCACTAGATGCCAAGCGCAGCCATCATGGTGAATGCACAAGCTCGTGATGGCACCAAGTCGTCTGCGTGCGCGCTGCTCGCAAGCGCTGGCATTTGCTGTGTTGCGCACAGCCAAGGCGCACCGCAGGGCCTTCGCCCCTAGGGTGAGCTGCTGCTGATTTGGTCGCCATTTAACCCCTGCTCTTGCCCCTCCCCTCCCCTGCTTCTCTTTCAGGTATAACGCGGGGCTTGTGATTGCAACCACCGCCGCTGCCGAGCTTCATGAGTGCACCATCGACAGCAACAGCGGCGGGACGGCCACGGGAAGCCAGGTCTGGGTCGAATATGGCGGCAGCCTCATCATGACGACATCGACCATCGTTGACAACAATGGCTCATCCAGCGCCGTCAGCCTCGTCGCACAGCCCTCCCTCTTGGCTCAGGGGGGCGGGGTCGGGGGCCGTCCAAGGAAGGGCCCGGAGCTCGCTCCGCTCCCGGAGCTGCATGTGCCCCCGCCCCTGCTGTTGGGCGCCGCGGACGCACCAGGCTCGGCGCCGCAGGCAGTGCAGGCGACACCTGCAGGGAGCGGCGGCAGCCGCAGGCTGCTGCAGCATCCTCTGGCATCCGGGGCTGCGTCCTCTGGCGCGCCCCAGGGGGAGGCAAAGGCGCCTTCCCCGTCTTGGGCCGCCACGCTTCCTCAAGACGTGCGAGAGGCGACCCGAGCACCGTTCCTGTCGTCCGCAACGGCGCGCCCGTCTGACCTGACCACTGCCCAAGCTGCAGGGCACCTGGCCCCCCACGGCGTCGGCAACACTGGCGAGACCGCAAGCGGCGGCAACGACGGCGGCAGCGCCCGCTGGCGCCTCAGCACCGCGCGCCGGCGCTTGCTGCAGGGCGGCAGCGGCAGCGGACAGGGGCGTGTGGCCCTGGGCGGCGGCGTTGGCAGCAGCGCCATCACTCTGGCCGGCTCGGCGATCAACATCCTCCAGGCCTCGGCCTTCTTCTACAACACCCTGATCGTGACGCCCAACTCCCACGCGATCGAGCTGACAGGTGGCACGACGGCCGCCAACGTGACCGTCCAGGCGTCGGTGCTGCGCGGCGGCTGGGGTGCCCCCAGCGACCGCAACACGGACACGAGCGGCATGCCCATTCGCCTTGGGCCCCTGGCCGACAACGGCGGCCCTACGCGCACGAGGATGCCCCTGGTTGGTGAGGCTCGAGGGTCCGGGTGCTGCCATGGCAATGGGCACGGGCACATGATTCGGCACGCGTTGCCAAGCCAGCCCTCGGCTAAACAGTTTCAATGCTCGGTTGCGCTGCAATGCATGGGGTGATACAAGCTTGCACTTGTGAACACAGCTGCATGCAGTGCCACGGTGGAAGCGCTTGCTCCTGCCTTTCGGGGGGCCAAAAGGCACGCATGCATCGCACCCAGTGATTACAGAGGGAGAGGCAGAGCGATTACAGCAGGCCGACAACGATCATGAACCGTTCCCTGGTCTCTCCCTTGGCAGGCTCGCCGGCAATCAACGCGGGCAGCAACGCGCTGCTTGGGGCTGATGACACAACAGACCAACGCGGTCCAGGCTTCCCTCGCATCGTCTGCGACGTTGTTGACGCAGGGGCCGTGGAAGGTGGGGCCCGGCAATAGTGGGCAGGGGGCGCTGGTGGCGGGGAAAAGGGCTGATCAGGGGGCTCGGCAGCTGGCAAGGCTGGTTAAGAGGAGACACAGCAGGCAGCCTCGCTGGGCAAGGTGTGAGCGTCGGACCTTGGTGGGCTGTGCCCAGCCCTTGATGCCGCGTCTCTGCATTTGCAGGCAACATGCAGATGCTCTGCTGCTGGCTTGACACTGTTGCATGCCAATGACCTTGCTCGAGCTTTGCTTCGCCTTCAATCCCCACCCCTGATGGGCTGACGCGCTCCCCATCTGACGTACGCTCCCTGTTGCGCAGCGCCCATCCGAGCTCCAGAGGTTTACGCCTCCGCCCCCCTCGTGTACAACACTTCGCGCAACATTTGGCTGTCCATCCCTGCGCCCGGCGTCGTTGCAAACTACGGCCCGCAGCAGGCCTTCATCGGCAACCACATGACTGCAGTGCTGGTGACGGGGCCCACTCACGGCATGCTGGTGCTGCAACCAGACGGGGCGTTCAACTACACCCCAAGCAACAACTTCCAGGGCATGGACTCGTTCGTGGTGCGGGCCGAGACGACGGCTTGCTCGGGCTACAGCAACCTCACGTCGGCCCCTGCCACGTTCTACGTTTTTGGTGGGTGGGCAAAAGAAATGGGCGGGCGGTGGCGGTGACATGTTGCGGCGCCATTAGGGGGAAGCGTCATTGGGCATGGTTTAAAACATTGAATCCACAGCAACCGTCAGCTATGGCTTGTTTTATGAGCAGCCCGCTCAGTTGCACAACCTTGCTGATGCACACCTCGCCATGTGCTGGCTGTCCCTCTCCCCTCCCTCTCTCCTCACCCCCATCCCCACCCAGTTGGCCCCAGGGACTCACCCCCTGTGTTGGCCAGCCATAACTACACCACCCTTGAGGACACGCCCCTCGTCGTCCCAGCCGCCGCTGGCCTGCTGGTGGGCGCAACAGACGCCGACAACGACGCGCTCGCGGTGGTTGGCTATAGCCAGTCGTCAGGGGGCGGCGCGGTTGTGGTATACGCCAACGGCTCGTTTGTCTATGCTCCTACGCCCAACTTCAACGGGCAGGACAGCTTCGTCTTCAACGTCACCGACGGCTTCGGCGGGTTCACCAGCGCCAAAGTGGATTTGGACGTAGGTGCGTTGAATTGGCCCCTGCGCAAACATCAGGATCTGGCCACTTCTATACAAGAGCCAAAGCCGTGGTGGTATTTCCTTGTCTGTTGTACATGCTCCGCTCTGGGCGTGCAGCGGGCATCGCACGAGAAGAACCGCAAACCCCGCCGCCCACGACTATTACACTCCTCAATCTTCATTTCCTTACTGCAGCAAGCAAGCATTGATTGAAACAGGTCAGCAACCCTTTGCCTGCCTCCCCTACGCCACCCTCGTCACCTCTGCGCCCCCATCAACCCACCAACCCTTGCCCGTCCCCAGTTGCCGTCAATGACCCACCTGTGCTGGCCACCAACCTCACCTACACCACCCTCGAGGACGTGCCCCTCTCCGTGGCCGCTGCCGCCGGCGTCCTCGCCGGCTCTTTCGATGTCGAGAACGACACCCTCACCGTGAGTGCCTACAGCCAACCGGCCCACGGTGCCCTTGGTGTCACCTCTGCTGGCGCGTTCGTCTATGTTCCTGCGCCCCTCTACCACGGGCCGGATAGCTTCCTGGTCAACGTGACCGACGGCAACGGTGGCTACGCGTCTGCCGTGGTCTACATCACAGTTGGTGCGGCTTGCTGGGGCGTGGACCTTGTGGTGGCTGAGGGGTGCTTGATGAGCCATGCCTGCACTGCCATGATGTTTTGGCTTGGCCCAAGGCTTCGTTGGCTGCCTGCCTGGCACAGATGACGAGCAAGGGTCTGACCCCCGCCCCAAGTACCCACACCACTTAAGATTCAGCTGTGTGCTTTCCTCTCACCAACGCTTTGCGTCAACAGGCATGCCCTTGTGGGGCATGCCCGCCTGCACCCCTTAAAAACCTGCCGATCGGATCCATTGCGGCTGACACGACCGCACAACACGCGTGGCCCCTTGCCAACATATGCGCGCAGGCTTCGTCGACCACGCCCCTTACGCCATCGTCAACGGCATCCATGCCACTTCCGGCAGCCCCACCACCACGCTGCATGCCTACCGCAACACGCAGCTGGTCATCCCAGCGCTCGGCCTGCTCTCACCCCGGCAGCCCTCGCCCCGGGGCACGGCCCTGTTTGGCGACCCCGAGAACGACACCATGAACCTCACCCTGGTGTCCCCTCCTACGCTTGGCTCCGCGGTGCTCGGCCCGGCTGGGGTCGTCACGTTCACGCCGCCCTACATGCAGAAGAAAGACCCCGACGGGCTCTCCACCAGCATGGTGCTGCAGGCGGAAGACCCATACGGGCTCAAATCACCCCTCCTGAAACTGGTCATCGTCGTAGGTAGGTGGCCGCTTACCTGGTGGGAAGGGGTGGGCAGACCGCCGGGCAGGGCTGCTTCTGACATTTGTATGCAAGCGCTCGTTCTAGTGGCCTGGCCTGAGGCAAGCCCTGCTGGCGGGGTACGACTGGTTTGGGCAGCTGCTTGCGCCACCAAGCGCGAGCGCAGCAATGTGAAACCCATTGCAAATCAAGAACCCCGCATCTCCCCAACCATGCGCCCAAGCTGCCCACTGCCTTTGCGTCCCCAGTCCTGATTTAGACAGTGTACTGAGGCAAACCTGGCAACTAAGCTCTTCTTTGCGGCCATTCAACCGCCTCTGAGTTTACACCAAAACGCCATCCACATCCCCTCCTCCCTCGCACACAGGCGGCAAGCCCCCGCTGGACACGCCCACCGTCAACGTGCTCACCGTGCGCCTCACTGGCTGTTCGCCGGGCGGCGTCAACATCGATGCGTTCAGCGTCATGGCGGGCTCGTTGACGCTGCTGGACAAGAAGGGGCAGCCCGTAGTCGAGGGCGTTCCCTCCGGCATGGCCCTGGAGGTCGCCCCCGTCGGCGCGCCCTGGCCAAACGACACCAGCGCCGACGGCGCCGCGAAGCCACACTGCATCATCAAGGCGCCGGGCAGGGTGGCGGCGGCGGCGAGCCGCAACTGGGACTACGGCTCCTGCCAGCGCTGCCTCGCCTGCCTCAAGGAGATGAGCTTCAACTGCACAACAGGCCCGTACATAATTAGGCTGCAGGTGCGCGGGCGCGGCCGGGCGGGCTTAGGGCTTGACGCAAGTGCACGGGCCGCCTGCGGCGCCTCCGTGCCACATGCATGCATTCTCTTTTGCAGGTCTCGCTGGTTGGGTGCGCATGCCCTTGCTTCAGCCCCCATGCCCGCTCTCAAACTTGCTCAAAGCCTGCATGTCCTCCTCGCCCTCCCTGCTCCGCCCGAACCCTTGGCGCAGGCATTGGCAAAGGACGGCGCCGCCTGGACGGACAGCGCTTGGAGCCAGCCCTATGTGTTCCAGCCCACCTGCGAGGGCAAGGCGCTCACCTGTTACCCCACGCCCTGATACACTGTGCGAAGCCTTGGAGTCTTTGCATGCTTTAAGCCAGTGGAAAGCGGCTGGTTATGCGCAAGTGTGCGCCGGCCAATTGGAGCAATTACTGTTGTTTCCCTGGCTCGCACCCAGGTGCGGGCTTTGGCAACCACAGGCAACCAATGGCTCATGGCATCACAAATAAACACAGCATAAACACAGCCGTTTGTGGCCGATTTCACTGCTTCACATTATGGATTGTGACTACGGCCCCACCCTTGCCTCGCCCTCACCTGGCTGTCACCAGTCCCCCTCACACCCGCCCGCTCAAGCCTGTCCTCCCTCGCTTGGCCCTTGTCCAGCTCGTGGCTCATGCCACAACCCACACCTCCGGTTGCAAGCACGTGTGAGCATGCATGCTTGTGCATGCTCGCATGCTCATGGGATTACCCGCTCATCAGCCACGCGTGTACGTCTTCAAAGCACCGCCACTCCTGTTGAAGGGACTTCAACAGGACACACCCTACTCGTGTTGGGCGCACATTTCTTCAAGCACGAGCCCTTGAGTAGTTTTTTCACTTGCTGTGCCTCTGCTCCACATGGACAGCGACAGGTGCTGCTGCTGCTGCTGCTGCTGCTGCTGCTGCTGCTGCTGTTGCTGTTGCTGCTGTTGCTGTTGCTGTTGCTGCTGTTGCTGTTGCTGTTGCTGCTGCTGCTGCTGCTGCGTGCTGCCTCTGCTGCGTGCTGGCACTGCTGCTGTTGCTGCTGCTGCCACTTCCAAACAGCACGACTGTGTGAAGATGTGGCGCTCTTGAACTCCGCTTCAGCACAGCATGCCCCGAGCTCTATGCCCCTCCCAGACTTCTGCACCCACCCCCGAGCGCCAGCCGGGAACTGGCAGCGAGCCGCCCTGTCGGCACGCAGCTTTTCTGGCCGGCTCATCACGTGCCGGGGCCGCTGCCGCACTTGCCGCGCATCCGGCTCTAGCCGGGCGCCTGCTCGCATCACACCACCCTCGCGCGCCTTCAAGTGGAGCGGCCCGCCTCACCCCCTTCCCCGCCCTTGTCCAAAGCATCACAGGCGTGCGTCTGCCCAAACCTGCCACCACACCTTACCCGTTGCCCTGCCGTTTTCCCCTTGCCATGTAACAGCATTGCCTGCCCCAGCAGCGGCCACACAGGGGCCCCCAACAGCGACGGCACCGAGCGCCTACCAACAACTGGGCATGCGTTCAAAAGGGGAGAAGCAAGAGGCTTGGTGCCCGCAGCGCTCAGAGCGCACGTGCCGTTTGGGGAGCGCAAAACACCCTCGCGGCAGCTTCGTCCCAGGCGCCCCAGGCGGCGCCGCGCTAGAACGGCGGGTGGCGCAGTTGGCTATGGCTAACAAACTCAGAACGCAGTTGCATCATACACATCCGTCGAGTGCCGCGATCTCCCGGCTGTCACCCTCGGCTCTCCCTCTTCATATATGTTGTGGTTTTGGGCGTGGGCTGCCAGCGCCGCAAGCGAGTGGCGCGGCCTGGCAGGCGCGCGGCAGCGGGGCGCCACCACGGCCGGTGCTGCAGAGACCGTGGCGCCAGCGGCCCGCAGCAGCGAGAGCCGCAGCAGCGGGAGTGTGGACAACAGCAGTGGCGGCGACAGCAACCAGCAGCGACGCCAAAACCAGGCAGAGCAGCCGGCGGTGCGGGCAGCGGCGCCTTCGGCGCCTGGGGAGGTTGCCCCTTGCGCCGCCATCCTCGCCCTCGTGTTTGAGCGGCTACCGCCGGCTGACCAGTGCTTCACGGTCGGCCGCCTCAGCGCCGACTGGCGGCGGTGGGCGGCGCCCAGGGCCGCCGCCCTGCGCGAGCGGGTGGCGGGGGCGCGGCCAGAGGACTACCCTGGCCGCCTGGGTGCCTTTGCCGCCCCGCTCTGGCTCCTGCAGGAGGCGGGGCGTGGCGCGGCGGCGGGGCAGCCCACCCTGGCCGCGGCCCAGCGCGCCGCCTGGCACGGGGACGTGGCCGCGCTCGAGTGGATTTGCGATGCGGGGGCAGCAAGCGTGGCGCACCCGCTCGTCTGCCACGCGGCCGCGCAGACCGGGCAGCTCAGTGTGCTGCTGTGGGCATGGCGGCGGGGCGGCAGCCCGTGGGAGCAGTGGGCACGCAATGGGCATTACGCATGTAGCGGCGCGGCGCGCGGCGGGCACCTCGAGGTGCTGCAGTGGGCGCGGCGCCACGGCTGCGCTTGGGACCCGTGGACGTGCAGCAGTGCGGCCTGCGGCGGTCACCTTGCTGTGCTGCAGTGGGCGTGGCGGCGCGGCTGCCCCTGGGACTACCGGACTTGCAGCGGCGCGGCGGCCGGCGGGCACCTGGAGGTGCTGCAGTGGGCGCGCCAGCAGGGCTGCCCATGGGACAGCGACACCTGCCGCGGAGCGGCGGCCGGCGGGCACCTGGAGGTGCTGCGGTGGGCGCGAGAGCAGGGGTGCCCTTGGGACGAGGAGACGTGCCGCTTCGCGGCGCTACACGGGCATTTGGAGCTGCTGCAGTGGGCGCGCCAGCAAGGCTGCCCTTGGACCGCGCAGACCGCCGCCTCAGCGGCGCGGGGCGGCCACCTCGGGGTGCTGCAGTGGCTGCGGCGGCACGGCTGCCCCTGGGACGCGTCGGCGTGCGAGGGGGCGGCGGGCGGCGGCCACCTCGACGTGCTGCGCTGGGCGCGGGAGCACGGCTGCCCGTGGGACGAGCGGACGTGCAGGGCGGCGGCGCTCAGCGCGCACATTACCGTGCTGCAGTGGGCGTGGCAGCAGGGCTGCCCATGGGACGAGGGTACATGCAGGGCGGCGGCCTGGGCAGGGCACCTCGGCGTGCTGCAGTGGGCGCGGCAGCAGGGCTGCCCATGGGACGCGGGCGCTTGCCAGTCAGCCGCAGACAATGGGCAGCTGCGAGTGCTGCGGTGGCTGCGGCAGCAGGGCTGCCCGTGGGACAGGGAGGAGTGCAGGGCTGCCGCGCAGTCCCGAGAGCACTGGGCGGTGGTCGAGTGGGTCGATGCGCAGCCGCCTATGCCTGTGGACGGCACACCCTTGCAAGCCTGATGAGCGCACGGCCCCCAGGCGGGGCGCGCATGCTTGGCCCCCAGTGTAACGTGACCGACACCACAGGCGCATCCGCGTGCAGGCTTCGAACCTGAACCGGGCAGCGCCCGTCCTCTGCGGCCGCGTGCTTTGGGCGCGCGCGCCGGTGACGCCCAGCGCCAGTGACACGTGCCAGGACGCAGCGCCTGGGCTGAAATGCAATCCAAAAGCAGTAGCGACCCTTCAATTGTAAGTCGTGGATCAATCCAGCGCGAATCGCGATGTCTGCCTCTTCTGCACGCCCATGCTCTCGCGCCCTGCTGCTAGCGGTGCTGGTAGCAGCGTCCTATGTCAGCTGCTGCTCTGCGCAGGCGCAGCAGGTATGCGGGCATGCGGCGCGCACTGGCGCGGCCGCAGCGGCGCCGCAACCGCCCAGCTGCGGGTTGCTGCCCAAAATGGAGCCCCGCTGCGCGGTCCTAAACGCCCTTCTCTTATCGCCCGACATCACCGCAGGCGCGGCGCGCACTGAAGCAGTATGTCTACCCGCCGCCGGACGGGGTCGGCATGCCAACCGGCGACCCCAACAGCGCACCCATCGCGGCCGCCACCCCGGACCCTGCAGCGGCCGCAGAGGCGCCGCCCGCAGACCAGCCCGCGGGGATGGTGCCGCTGCCGCCCAGCGTCTTTGCCGGCGACGCCCCGGCGGCCGCAGACGCCTCGCTGTCGGCCGGCGCGGGCGCCGGCCAAAGCGGCGGCGCCGCCGCGGGCGGCGACGGCTCCCTGACGGGCTCGGGCGC
>VIYE01000112.1:0-11824 GCA_008037345.1 Messastrum gracile | reverse complement strand
CAGAAAAAGTTGAAAACAAAAATTTTCAAAAATTTATGCCAGATGTTACTTTTCTTGATTTTTGGATTCCAAGTTATTTATTTGAATTTCAAAAAAAAATGGCAAAGACAAAATGTTACAAGGTTGAAAAAATTGGAAAAAATACGTTAAAATATCTTAAAGGTTGTCAAAGTTTCAAAATTTATTTTTTCGGGAAATTTTTTCAAATTTTCATTTATTTTGTTCTTGCCAATTTTACCTCCAATTCAAAATTCTTAAACGCACAAAACAGACACCTTCTTTCCTTGCTTACTGTGAAAAAGGATGAATTTAAAGAAAAGAAATTTGTCCTGGCTTTTCTAAAAGAAGTTTATAATAAATTTTATTGCTTTTATCGTGAAAATTTTATAGTTTTTCCAAAAAAATTTTTGTTAGCTCAAAAGATCTCTAACAAAGAAAATTATCTTCAGAACCAAGATTTTCCAGGCTTAAATCAAAACATTTTTTTGGGGTTTTCAAAAAATTTCAATATAAATTCAAGTTCCATTATTGTAATGCGTCTAGAGTTCACGCTTAAAAATTTTCAAAACGAACCTTATGAGAATGGAAACAAACTTTTCAATAGGAAACTTTTTTCTATTTTTTTTCTTTCAATCTTAAATTATTTAAAATTTGATCCCCAAAAATTTCAAAGATTTCGCCCTTCTGAATTTCCATTTTTTCGATGTTTACATTTTTCAAGTTTTTGGAACGTTTTTATGGAAAAAAACTCTCAAAATTTCTGGAAATCAAAGGTTTTAAAACCGTTTCCGCCTGCATGCTCACTTTTTTTACATTTTTTACAAATAAAACTTCTGGATTTTGAAAAAAATTTTCTCAAGAAATTATTCCTTAATCATTTTCAAAAAATTCAAAATAAAAATTTTCAATTTGAATCCTCTAAAACTCTAGTTCAGAACATGTATCACAAAGAAAAATTAAAAAATTATTTGTTGATTCCAAAGGGAAATCCTATGATATTCCACCAAAAACCGCTAAGCATAAATTTTTATAGAATTTCTGATTTTTCCTTTCTTACTTTGTGCAAAACAATGTCATCACTTATTCAAAACCAATGTGTTTTTAGCGTTCAAGGTTTGTTCGATTTTTATGGTTTGTTTTTTAGAAAAGCGTTTTTATCTCCATCAAAATTTCTATTTTCTAAAAAAGAAACTTGGTTAATTTTTTATCAGAAAAGTTTTTCTAAAATTTTTCTTTTTAAATTCATTCAAAAATGGTATATTTGGCAAAGCTTATATGAAGGAAATTTTTTTAATATAGAAGCTTCTTTTCAAGAAATTTTCTTCTTAACACAAAATTTTCAGCAAAAAATATTTTTTTTCAAAAACCTAAAAAATTTTAGCAGGTTGAGTTTTCAAAATTTTCATTTGACAAATCTTTATCGGTTTTTAAATCCTTTTGGATTTCGTTATCATCATTCTTTGATTATTTTGAAATCGTCTCAAAGTTTTTTAGTTTTTCCCGATGAGTTGAATGTTTTTGAATATTTTCATTATTTTCAAAAAAAATTGAAAAAATCAGCCACAAAAAGTCAAGACTCGATTCTTAAGGAAATGAGTCCTTTTATTTATGCTTGGTGTTATGCAAATAAATCCATTTCCAGTGAACTTTGGTTAAAGGTTTGTGATTTTAAAATATTTGAGTTTTTATGGCAATGGGCTTGCCGACGTCATAACAATAAAAGTAAACAGTGGATTCGAAAAAAATATTTTTCTTCATGGCATTCCAAGATTTGGATTTTTGCTTGTTACCTTGAAAATGAAAGTTGTCTTCAATTATTTCAGGTTTATTTTCCTTTACTCCTTTATTTGCCTTTTCATACGCAAATATTGAGAAAAATTCAGACCCGCAAAATAGGCCCATCTTGAAATCTATAGAACTTTTTTGTTATAAAACAGATGATTCGCCATAAATTCTAGGTTTTAGGTTCTTATTTCATAGTTACCGGCAACAAATTGTTATTCTACCGTTCTCTTTTTGTTATTCTAAAATTTCTGTGACTCGGTTTTCCGAATCCCCAAATGTGCTTAAAAGTTTTTTTGATTTTTATTTGTTTTTAAATCTTTTTTATTTGGCGTGTGTTTTTGCTAAGCAAGCCTTGAAGTTATCCAACCTTAGGTTTGGATTTTCAGTTTTTTGATTGGATTTGAAATTTCCATGAAACAACTCTAACAAAAAGATTTTCATTTCAAGAGAAATTTCAAATTTCTATTCTAAACCAACGTTTTTTCAGTTTTATTTTATTTTTTTTTAGGTTATTATAATTATGAAAAAATTAAAGTAAACAAATTGTTAAAAACAATCGTTAATAAAGTAACGAAGGAGTAAAGTATGGGTGGTAAAACAATTGAACGTCCTTTTTCAGACATTTTAACTTCGATCAGATATTGGGTTATTCACAGTATTACAATTCCAGCACTTTTTATTGCTGGATGGCTTTTTGTTAGCACAGGATTAGCATATGACGTATTTGGTTCGCCTCGTCCAAACGAGTATTTTACAGAAGATCGTCAAGATGCACCATTAATTACAGACCGTTTCAATGCACTTGAACAAGTTAAAAAATTATCACAATAATTTTTTTTCATGAAATTTTCAAAAATCTTCTATAAAAGGTTTCTTCAATTATTTTATGGAAGATTTTTGAGAAATAGTTAAAATGAATTTTTTAAGAAAGTATTCTGCTCTATTCAATGAATAAAATGCAATTTTTCTTCTGAAAAATTTTTCAAAAGAGTTGTTTAAAGGATTTTTGAAACTTTAAACCTCAATAGAAACTCAAATTCTTTTTTTTAAAGAATGGTTAACATTATTTATAAAAATTATGACCCAAACAATTTTAGCCCGTGCCATCGGTCGTCGCAAAGAAGCAGTAGCACAAGTTCAGTGTGTTGAAGGTACAGGTGAATTTGTGATTAATGGAAAATCTGCGTCAGATTATTTACATCACAATTCATGTTCGATTTTATCGATTAAGGCACCTTTTGAAATTTTACAAAATTTAGAAATTCCATTAAAAATGGATAAAATTGATACTTTTGTAAAAGTTGAAGGTGGAGGACTCATCGGTCAAGCGGAAGCCATTAAATTAGGTGTCGCAAGAGCGGTGGCTCAAATGTCTGATGCGCATTTTTTAGAAATTCGCAAAGGATTAAAAGATAAAGGTTATTTAACACAAGATTCTAGAATTAAAGAACGTCGAAAATATGGATTGAAAAAAGCACGTAAAGCTTCACAATATCACAAACGTTAAATTTATTTTTTTGTTTGGATTTGAAAAAATCTCAAATCCAAACAAAAGTTACTTTCGAACTCAAAGTTTAAGCTCTTTAATAGTTAAAGCCCCTCGAAAGGATGTTTGGATTTGAAAATTTTTCAAATCCAAATTAGGAGATGATTTTAGGATTTTAAGCTTTTTACTGGCTTTCCAGATGTTTAAAAAAGCCTTTAAAAAAATGTTTTTAAACAATGACTGAAAATAATTTAATTCGTCGTTATTTGATTATCGGCGAACGAAGATTTAGTAATTATTGGTGGGCAACCGTTGTTTTTTTAGGTGCCCTTGGCTTTTTATTGACAGGAATTCTAAGTTATTTGAATTCAAGCGTTTCGCCAAACGATGTGAAAGGCTTTGGTTTTACTTTTTTAAAACTCTTAACGTCCTTATCACCAGAGAAAGATACAGGCCTTTCAAGCACACAAATTAATTTTTTCCCACAAGGTTTGCTGATGTGTTTTTATGGAAGTTTAGGTTTTTTATTAAGTTTATATTGGTGGTTTTTAATTTTTTGGAATGTCGGGGGAGGGTTTAATGAATTTAATAAAAAAGAAGGTTTTATTCGAATCTTTCGTTGGGGGTATCCCGGTCAAAACCGAAAAATCGATTTGTATTACACCTTAAAAGATGTTGAATCGATTCGTGTAGAATTAAAACAAGGAGGGTTTGCAGATTCTCAACGCACCATTTACCTAAAATTAAAAGGAAAAAAAGAAATTCCTTTAACAGGAATTGGTGAGCCATTAACCATTCAAGAAATTGAAAAACAAGCTTCCGAACTTGCAAACTTTTTACAAGTTTCATTAGAAGGTTTATAATATTCTCTTTATTTGAAATTTTTTTGAGAAAAATTTTTATGTTCAGATTTTATTAACGAATCCGAAAGGAAGAAACAATTTTATTTTACTTGAAAAATTGATAGAATTTTTGTTTGAGACGACTTATTTTTTTAAACCCATCTTTCAAATATGGTTTCAAAAATTTTTACTTATGTCAACTCACTATAAAAAAAAATAAATAAATTCTCATGCCACGTTCACAAAGAAATGACAATTTTATTGATAAAACATTTACGGTTATGGCAGATATTTTATTAAAAGTGTTACCAACCTCGCAACGTGAAAAACAAGCCTTTACGTATTATCGAGATGGAATGTCCGCCCAAGCTGAAGGGGAATATGCTGAAGCTCTTCAAAATTATTTCGAAGCCATGCGTTTAGAGGTAGATGCTTACGATCGCAGTTATATTCTTTATAACATCGGGCTAATTCACACCAGCAACGGTGAACATGGCCGCGCTTTAGAATATTACTATCAAGCGTTGGAACGAAATCCTTCGTTATCGAGTGCCTTAAACAATATTGCCGTGATTTATCACTATCGTGGAGAACAAGCCATTGAAAATGGTCAATCTGAAATTTCTCAAATTTTATTTGAAAAAGCTGCAGACTATTGGAAAGAAGCTATTCGTCTTGCGCCCACGAATTATATTGAAGCACAAAACTGGTTAAAAATGACAGGTCGTTCTGTAGGTTTATAAAACAGGTTTTATAAAGTTGTTTCATGATTTTAAAATGTTTGAGAAAAATTTTTGCGAAACAAAGTTAAAATAAAACCTTAAAAGAAGTTTATGAAAAAAAAAATTTAAGAATTCAGAGAAAGGCTTTTTAAAATACGGTTGCGAAAAAAAAAATTTTAGGAAATTTTTTTATTTTATGAAACTTGCTGTTTATGGAAAAGGTGGGATTGGAAAATCAACCACGAGTTGTAATATTTCCATTGCTTTAGCAAAACGTGGAAAAAAAGTGCTACAAATTGGTTGTGATCCAAAACACGATTCAACATTTACCTTAACCGGATTTTTGATTCCAACGATTATCGATACACTTCAAAGTAAAGATTACCATTATGAAGATGTATGGCCTGAGGATGTTATTTATCAAGGCTACGGAGGGGTTGATTGTGTGGAAGCGGGCGGGCCCCCAGCCGGGGCTGGATGCGGTGGTTATGTTGTTGGAGAAACAGTAAAATTGCTTAAAGAACTGAACGCGTTTTTTGAATATGATATTATTTTATTTGATGTTCTTGGTGATGTTGTTTGTGGCGGTTTTGCAGCTCCGTTAAATTATGCAGACTATTGCATTATTGTTACCGATAATGGCTTTGATGCTTTATTTGCGGCAAATCGCATTGCTGCGTCTGTGCGAGAAAAATCGCGTACTCACCCACTTCGTTTAGCTGGATTGATTGGAAACCGCACCTCAAAACGTGATTTAATTGATAAGTATGTGGAAGCTTGTCCAATGCCTGTACTCGAAGTTTTACCTTTAATTGAAGAAGTTCGTGTTTCACGTGTTAAAGGAAAAACTTTATTTGAAATTGCAGAAACAGATGATCAAGTTCAATATATTTGTGACTATTATTTAAATATTGCCGATCAGTTATTAACCGAACCTGAAGGAGTCGTACCACGTGAACTTGAAGATCGTGAATTATTTAATCTTTTATCCGATTTTTATTTAACAACTCCATCCTTAAACTCAAAAAATTCAAAAACAGATTTTAGTACGGAAAATCTAGACTTTTTTTTAGTTTAGAGCAGAAAAAAAAAGATCTTTTTTTAAATTTAATGAAGTTCTGAAATGCTTTTTTCAGAACTTCATTTTAGAATTGGGAAAATTCTTTTTTCTCAGATTTTTTGAGAAAATAATTTTTAAAACAATAGCGTTAAATGTTTTCGATTTTAAATCAATAAAAGAGATCTGCTACAATTTAAGATTCTCTAATATTCTGTCAAATTTTTTCAAATATTATGAAAGTTCGTTCTTCGGTAAAAAAAATTTGTACAAAATGTCGTTTAATTCGACGCAAAGGTACAGTTATGGTAATTTGTACAAATCCAAAACATAAACAAAGACAAGGTTAATTTAAGTTATTCGTAAGCTTTCAAAATAGTCAATAGTAATTTTTGACGCTTTTTTCAAAAAATTTTGTGAAGAAAAATTTAAACTTTAGGATTTATGATTTATAGAAATTAAAGTATTTTTATTTTTTATTTCTTTTAAATATATTCTTAGGAATGGTTAAGTTTTAAAAAAAAACTTTATTTTTAAAAGAATTCATCAAGAAAAAATAAATGTTTACTGCTCGAGGCTATTCTGAAAATTCTCAAATTTCACAAAAGTCTTAAGGTCGATTTCATAGAAATTTATCTTTATCATTAAAATAGATAGGTTTCTGAAGAAAATTTATTTAACAAAATGACAAAATTCAATGCTTTCTTTGAAGCTAAAAAAATTCATTTTTTAAACACATGTCTTTCAGTGGTTGCTTTCGTTGGAGTAACAGTTTTTGGAATTTCTGGGGACGCTAATGCGTATCCTGTTTTTGCACAACAAAACTATGCAAACCCTCGTGAAGCGACTGGGCGAATCGTATGCGCAAACTGTCACTTAGCTCAAAAACCTGTAGATTTAGAAGTTCCTCAAGCCGTTTTACCGGATACGGTTTTTGAAGCGGTGATTAAAATTCCATACGACCAACAAGTTCAACAAGTTTTAGCCAATGGAAAACAAGGTGACCTAAACGTAGGAATGGTTTTAATTTTACCAGAAGGATTTGAGTTAGCACCAGCTGATCGCGTTCCAGAAGAAATGAAGAAAAAAGTTGGAAATCTGTTCTATCAGCCTTACAGCCCAGAACAAAAAAACATTTTAGTGGTAGGTCCAGTGCCTGGTAAAAAATACAGTGAAATGGTAGTTCCACTTCTTTCACCGGATCCAGCAACAAATCGAAATGTTTCTTATTTAAAATATCCAATTTACTTAGGTGGAAACCGTGGTCGTGGTCAAGTGTATCCAGATGGTTCAAAATCAAACAATACAGTATTTAACTCGCCGGTTTCAGGAAAAATTACAGAAATCAATCCAGCTGGTAAAAAAGGTGGTTATGAAATTACGATTGAAACAGCGGATGGAACAACGGTTGAAAAAATTCCTCCAGGGCCTCAATTATTAGTAAGTGTAGGTCAAACAGTTGCAGCAGATCAACCTTTAACAAATAATCCAAACGTAGGTGGTTTTGGTCAAAAAGATGGTGAAATCGTTTTACAAAACCCAGCTCGTATTCAAGGTTTATTAGTTTTCTTTGCAACAGTTTTAGTGGCTCAAGTTTTACTAGTGCTTAAGAAAAAACAATTCGAGAAAGTTCAATTAGCAGAAATGAATTTCTAATTTTTAGAATTTGAAATGGAAATGTTCAATGCCTAGATCATCAGCGTTTCTATTTCACACCAGGTTTTAACCTTTACGTTAGCAAAAAAATAAGAAATGTTTTTACCCTTTCTACATTTCTTGACTTCTTGAAAAAATTTTTTTCAAGATTTTAGGATTTCTCAAAAATTTGTATCTTTAAAGAATCTATCGCTTATCTTAATTCGATAGAAAAAATTTGTCAAAAAAAATGTCAGTAACAAAAAAACCCGATTTAACAGATCCTGTATTAAAAGAAAAATTAGCGAAAGGAATGGGTCACAATTACTATGGTGAACCTGCTTGGCCAAACGATCTTCTTTATATTTTCCCGGTGGTAATTTTTGGAACATTTGCTTGTGTAATTGGATTATCTGTTTTAGATCCTTCTGTAATTGGAGAACCTGCAGATCCATTTGCAACACCTTTAGAAATTTTACCAGAATGGTATTTCTATCCAGTTTTCCAACTTTTACGTACGGTACCTAATAAATTATTAGGGGTTCTTTTAATGGCAGCTGTTCCTGTAGGATTAATTACAGTTCCATTTATTGAAAATATTAATAAATTCCAAAACCCATACCGTCGTCCAATTGCAACAACTTTATTTTTAGTAGGTACTTTAGTAGCGATTTGGTTAGGAATTGGAGCAACACTTCCAATTGATATTAGTTTAACATTTGGTTTATTCTAATTTTTAAATTATTTAGAAACTTCACACTCTTTAATAGGTTTTTGAGGTTTCTAAATAATTTAAAACGTTCGGCAAAGTTTTGGTTCTAAAACATTTAAATTTTGAAAACCCATAAAACTTCTATTTTTATACAAAAGAATTTTATAAAATAGAAAAAAGGTTAACCCAAAAACCTTTCGTTGAGTCTATCGTCTAATGGATAGGACAGGAACCTTCTAAGTTTCTAATGTAGGTTCGATTCCTACTAGACTCAAAAAAATGCTAAAATGAACTTTTAAAGGAACGAAAATTTTCCAAAAAATAAAAATACGCGTAGCGTAATGGTAATGTTTGGTAGATATGCTTTCTAGCGAACCCCCCCTGGGCTCTCTGGGGGTTTCTCAAAAAAAAATAAGACAAAAATAGCAAAGGTATGGAGTAAGAGCCTAGAATAAATTAGAAAAACCTCTAGGAACGGTATAACAGGCCTTAATATTTTCGAACGACGACGTTAAAATCTATCGTTCAAGATTTCATCGAATGTTAAACAAAACATAGAATGATGTAGGTTGCTCTCTAGTGAGTGTATTCGAGACAAACCTGAAAAATGCTTGGTGACTGAAAAAACTTTATAGAAATGAAAATTTCCATGAAGTTTTTTAAGAATTCGAAGAACTTTGAACGAGGAATCATTTAACATCGTTGCTTAGTTTCCTATCATCTTGTACGAAAAAATAAAATAGATTATAATAATCTTAATAATGATTTTTTCAACCTTCATTGAATAAGGCAAAATATTAATCTCAAAGCCTGCTTAGCTCAGTTGGCCAGAGCATCTGTTTCATACGCGGGATGTCACTAGTTCGAATCTAGTAGCAGGCATAACCTTTTCGTACAGTTTTTTGATCAGTTAAGTATACTATCCATAAAATGCAAACCTTTCGTCTTATTAGAAACGAAGGCTTTTTATTTTTAAAGATTGGAATATGTTTTCAAAAAATTGGCAAAAAATCATTATGAAAAATTTTTTTTTAGCTTGTAAAGAAATTCGAATTGAACCGACCTCACCAAAAACGTATTATGGTTCTTTTTACCTGGGTCCATTTAAAAGTGGTCAAGGTTTAACGATTGCCAATGCTCTCCGTCGAACGCTTCTTTCAGAAATTTCCGGATTAGCGGTTACCGGTGTTGAAATTGAAGGCAGCTCGCATGAATATATGACATTGGCAGGGGTGCGAGAAACAGTCTTGGATATTTTATTAAATTTTAAAGAAATTGTTTTAAAAAAAAAATCTTCTCAAATTATGAAAAAACCAGAATGGGGTTATCTCCAAGTTCGTGGACCTGGGGTCGTTCGCGCTTGGAATTTAAAACTCCCTTCACATATTGAATGTGTCGATCCGGATCAATACATTGCCACATTATCAGAAAATGGTTTTTTAAATTTAAAATTTAGAATTGATGAAGGTGAAGGTTTTCAATATTTCAAACCAGACATGGAAACTCTAAATTTTAAACCTGGCGACTTAAAAACGCAGTCCTTTTTAGCTGTGGATGCTCTCTTTACCCCTATTAAAAAAGTAAACTATATCATTGAAAGTTACGGAGCCAAATCTATTGAAAAATTTAATGAAGTCATTATTTTTGAAATTTGGACGAATGGCAGTTTATCCCCAAAAGAAGCTTTGTATCGAAGTTTAAATTATTTACGCGTTCTTTTTAATCAACTGGGCGATTTACAAATGTTACAATCCGTTGTTACAACTTATTCATTTCAAAAAAATCAGAAATTTCGAAAAATCGTGAAAAATTTAGAAAATCATCTTGATTCTTTTAAACTAAACCTTTCTAAGAAAAAACATCTATCTTTAAATTTTGACAAAAACTCAAACAAATCTTTTTCTTTAGAAAAATTTGAAAGTTCCACATTCTTTACTAAAAACCATGAAAAATTCAATTCTTGGAAAAATCGTCCAATTTATGATTTAAATTTACCGTTTCGTTTATTCCAAGCCTTAACTCAGGCAAAAATTCAAACTATGGATGATCTTTTAAAACTAAATGCTGAAGATATTCAAAAAATCCCTGGAATTGAGCCAGAGATTTTTTCTTTCTTGAAAAAAGCTTTAAAAAAAAACGGGTTAAATTTAAAAGAATAAAAATTTTATTGCTTTTTCTTGAAAAAAATAAAAGATTCAATGATTTTTAAAAATCATTGAATCTTTTGAAATCCTACTCGCTGTTGAAAAGAGCTTTTGGATTTGTTGAAAAGCCATTCTTTATAGATTCAATGAGTTTATTAAATGAGTTTTCAGGATCCTAAAACCTATTGAGTTTTCAAAAAGTTTTATATAAACTATCTTATCATTTTTTGCGGGTATAGTTCAGTTGGTAGAACACCTCCTTGCCAAGGAGGATGTCGCGCGTTCGAGTCGCGTTACCCGCTTTCAACATATTTCAATTATCTTGTCAGGAAAATTATCTTGGGATAAGTTTTTCTTTTTTTGAAGAACAGAAACTCTAAAAGGTTTTTTCTTATCTTTAAAATACTTTTTTATCGAAATATTCTATGCTATTATTTTTTTTAGTAAAGTTTTCACAAGTTAAAAACTTGCTTTGGAAAACGCTCTTAGTTCAGTTGGTAGAACGCAGGTTTCCAAAACCTGATGTCGTGGGTTCAAGTCCTACAGGGCGTGCCCTTTTTAACCTAAAAAAATTTTTCTAAATTTCTAAACTGCCCCCATCGTCTAGAGGCCTAGGACATCTCCCTTTCACGGAGGAAACGGGGATTCGAATTCCCCTGGGGGTAATCCATTTTAAACGTTAAAAGTTTAAAAGGTTTGGAAAAACTTGACAAGAATTTAGATATAGAATATAAAAATGAAAAAACATTTTCAATGAATAGCAAGCCGGGGTAGCTCAGTGGTAGAGCAGAGGATTGAAAATCCTTGTGTCACCAGTTCAATTCTGGTTCTTGGCAGAAATAAAGAGAGTTTTTATTAAAACCGATTGCCACAAGGGTCCGTATTGAAAACGGAAATCAAAAAAACAGTCGATAAAACTTTAAGTTTCATTATTTAAGAAACTCTTAAAAACTCTGTAAAATTTTTAGTGTATGGCAGTACCAAGTTTTATCCATTTTTTTAAAGAGTTTAAATTTTTTTAAAAATAGATTTTTAAACGCTTGTAGGTCTTTGAAAGACAACCTGAAATAAAATTATAGGAAAACTCTTTTAAAAATTCAAAAACTTTTTTCCTCTTTCAGAATTTTTAAAATTCTGGATGAAACTCAAAGATGTTCTTTGAAAAAAGACTCCATAACAAATTTGTTTAGACCATTTTCTTTTTGGGCAAGCAAATGCAAAGTTTTAACTTTAAAAATGAAAACAAATTTCAATTTTACGGGAGTCTGAAAATTTTATTTCAGAACGGATAAAAAAATTTTCAATTTTAAAAAGGTATAAAAAATTTTTTTTATTCATAAAATTGAAAAAAGGATTGATTTCATAAAATCCAATAAATCACTTACTTATCTTTTAATTTAACGTAATTTTATTTTTAGTGAAAATAGAGAAGAATTTTTTT